>VZTG01010149.1:1869897-1907077 GCA_013397845.1 Melanocharis versteri
AAAAGCTGAGAATAACACAGATCCAGTCTCTATCATCTCTGAAAGGTCTGAAATGGTCATCCAGAGTAGCCTCAAGATTAGGAAAAAAATTGTCATCAAGAAGGAAAGGAGAATCTGGAGAACCATCTGCTAGTCAGTCTCACTTGGGTCCTTGCAAAGATCAAGAAATATTACATACAAACACACAAAACCCCAAACCAAAAAACAAACTCAACCCCAAACAGACCAACACAAACACCAAAAGGGGAACAGGCAGCACAGACATACCAAAGCCATACCATTCTTGAACAACTTGGCAACTGCTTCAAGGAGAGCATTGGTTTGGTGAACAAGGGAAGAGCAGTGAATGCTGTTTGCGTTGACTTCAATGGGGAATGTGAGAGTCTTCCAGAGTACTTTTTCAGAACTTAATGGGATTTAATCTGAAGAAGTGGGCTATCAGGGGGGTGGACTGCTAGCTGGACCACCAGGCTTTATGGGTTCTGACCAGCAGTACAAAGTCCAGCTGACAGACAATCACCAGTGGCAGCTGTCTCAGGCCAAAACTGGAGGTGATGCTTGTTAGTGTCTGTACTGAGAAGCTGGGGGACAGGACTGAAGGCATGCTCAGCAAGGTTGCTGGTGACACCCAGCTGGGGTAGAGAATGCAGACAATACCCTGAAACAACATGCAGGAATGGACCTGGGTGTCTGATTCAAGGGACATCCAAAGGCTAGAAAAATAGGCAGGTTAAAACCTCAAAAATTCAGTAACTAAAAAGTACAAATTTCTATACTAAAAGGCCAAGTTGGATGGGGCCCTGAGCAACCCGATCTAGCGGGTGGCATCCCTGCCTATGGCAGGGGGTTGGAAATAGAATGACCTTTGAAGTTCCTTCCAACCCAAACCATTTTATGATTCTATGACTATTATCCATATAGGCTAGGAATTACCATGCTAGGAAGCTGCTCTGCAGGAAGAAACCTTTGGAGCCCGACAGCAAATTCAAAATGAATCACAGCAAAGAAAGTCAACTGCATCTATAAACCAGTCCAGCAACCACAGAAATAATCCCCAAATGCATAGGCTTAATAATTGCATTTACCTACAGAGTAATGTAATAGAATTGAAGATTTTTGCAAAACCAAATATTTTTCACCCCTTCAAAATACTGGACTATAGATGACAAAACCCTTATACTATGGAAGAAAAAGGAGTATTAAAAACACCTTGGAAAGGGTAGAAACAGCGGCTGTACTTTATCAAGAATAAAGTGAAAAGAGGAAAAATGGGTACATTCAAGTCTTGTTACTTCTGAAGGTCAAGTGAATTTTTCTTCCCTGTGACAAAATCCATGATACATTTGACACTATAGGAAAAGGTCATCTTTAAAATTACTGCTCATATAAAGAGCATTGTTTCACTTAACAACCTCTCTTACAAGCACAGTTGGCATGGGAAACAAAACTTACTCTTTTTCAGGATGGCATACAAATACTCAGTCATTTTTATGTTTGGATCAACTTTATCTCTGTTTATACTAGTGATCAGTCTTCAATACGACTTTGTAGCAGACTTGACAAAGGACTTCATTGCAGTTATTCAGCTAAATCAGGATTCTACACTGGATGCAGCACGTAACCAGACAAAGCTGATGTAAAGTTTGTTTTCCAGACTTTCAGATATGAATAAACAGAAGCTGGCACAAAATAAAGGCTCATCAAAATCCTGACACAACATTTGCTATGTTTAAGCTATTAATATCAATTTAAACCAAATGGAAAATGATTAACTGAACAGCATCTAAGGAAAGATTGATGGCCTACAAAAACATGGATTTTCAGCTTCTCAGTCTACTTAGTAATGAGAGAGAAAAGACTGGCATAGCGTAAGGTAACATATTAGGCATATGTATGGATTTTTGAGCAAACTCCTAAAAAACTGAGCCAATGCAAATTGTCATGAGCGTTGTCTACAGCTCCGTATCTCTGAACTATTAATGAGGCCTATCCCCTTGGTTACATCCATATTTAAAAACAGAAGTGATGCCAAAACTACAATCAGGTTTCAGGACTACTTTTGCTACTGTGCTGGCGTGTTTTGTTGGGTTTTTTTTTACTGGCCCAGGCTTTAAATTGGTTTTAGTGCTTGTTTGCAGAGAGCTCATTACCATCATCGGTAAACAGGTCAGTTTGAGGATAAACAAAGTACTACCTTTCAATGCTATAAAAGCAAGTGTAAAAAAACCATTTAAATCAGGTCAGCCCATCACCTGTGGAAAACGGGTTATTCTTCATCTTTTTCACAGAAACGCAAATGCATCCAGTAAAGTTCTACAGGCAAAAATAACACTAAAGAGTTTGAGGATGCCAATACCCTTCTTCTCAGAAGTTAATATAAGAAAAGAACATTTCACGGGGCTATGCTCATTTGATGGATTTTGAAAGGTTTTAGTATTCATCGGTTCAGTACAATTCAGCAAGTAAGTTCTGAGGAGGTGATGAGAGAAAGCAGATCATACTAGTCTGAACAGTATGAAAACAATTCATTAAAAGCAAACCTGCTCTCCAGAAAATTCTGAGAAATGTAGGTTAGTAAAATAAATTTCTATTCTTCTCGCTTTGTGTAGTTGTGTAGGAAGACTACACTTTTAATTCATCAGAAGTGATTTTTTAATTCATAAGTCAATTTTTTAATTGACCATTTGGAAAAAAAATCCATGATGCTTCTAAAAATGGTGGGCCTTGGAATAAAGGCAGAACAACAAATATAGAAGTAGCTGACTACAGTTGAAAAACAAGGATGAACTTCATACACAAAGGCAGAAGCTACTGGTTCAAACCTCCTTTCCTACAAATGAATAGAATGCATCATTATACCTACAAAAGCAGAAGCTCTTGTGAGGTTAAAGTGTCTCATGACATAGAAAAGCAATACCAAAAATGGAACAACAGGTGTGCACTCCAACTACAATTCTGTCAAACTGTTTACAACTGAATGGAACTATGTGACTGCGAACTCGAACCTCTGATTCTCCCTATTTAGAATCACAAAATCATAGAATACTTTGGGTCGGAAGGGACCTTCTTATCCAAGTAGTCTTTACTTAACCTCTAAACTTTTATGATTAGCTCTAAACACCTCTCATAGTAAGGAAATAACATTTCTGAATTTTAAAAAATGGCTTTTAAAAAGTTTGGCTTTTAAAACAAGTTCTTTCAGTTAATGCAAGAAAGTTAATAAAAAATACAATCTTATTTTGGTACCTATAGTTTTCAGAAACAACTATAGTCACTGAACTTCTGAAAACACTTTATAATTTTGCAAATCAGTGCTTAATGGTTTCTCAAATGAGTTTGTAAGCATGCCAAATTCCCTCAACACAGCATTTTTGAGAATGGAACAAAAGATTATTTACACAACTGCTCAAATGAAAACTTTTGAAATCACTTAAATTACATTTTTTCCAGTCATAGTCAGACCTCTTTAAACTGACTTTAAGAAAGCCCTGTCTTGCTTGTAGGAAGAAACTGCAATGGGCAAGGTTTCAAAGGACCAGATGAACAATATTTTAATCAAATAATAAAAGTTCAAACCAATTCAAGACGGAGATTTTGGATTTACATTCTTTTTTTAACAGTAATTTTTGCTATGCAAGAAAAGGAATGAATTGATCCAGGAGGGAGATGAAATATTCCCTATCAGAATATCACTGCAAATATTGCAAGAGCTCAAGAGGATAGCTAAAATCTGGAAATTAAGAATACAATAAAAGTACAAAGACTACTGCCGTCATATAACCAGCCGAGACTCACTAGATGTCTATTCTATGACTTTGAAGTAGATTTCAAATGTCTTAGGTAACAACTTCATTCCTCTGTTGTTCTACAGGTTGAATGAAAATTATCTAAAACCAGACATCTCATTCAGGGATTCTTCACACCTTCCCATTCTCTCAACTGCTCTAAAATTTAAAATATACATCTATTATGTCCAGTGAGAAATCAGAATACATTACTTAATATAGCCAATCTTATAACAAAAAACAACTATACATCTTTTTACAGAACTGCTTCAAATATTTGGAGTACATCATTAGCCCAGGTTAACTGCAACACAAACCAAAATGAATACACAGATATATAACACCCTGAAGCAAAGAGAAGTAGGTGTTTGCCTGGGCATAAAATTATTGGCTGTTACAGTACTGGCAGGTTCAAACCACTACTATTCAAATCTTTTCACTCTTAGAGTGAATTGCCTCTTGTGACAGGTGCAGAGTAGGCAATCCTTTTTGGAAAGCAGACTTATAAGATGAAAGACAGTTATTTCTCTTTCTGAAACAACTGCAGCCTTAAATTGGGTTACTGACACCTCAGATGCTGACAGAGAGCAAACACTGCTCTTCAAAGCCATAGCTATTTCGCATGCACGCTCTGGGAGGGCTACTGAGGGTGCTTGACTAAGAGTAACAGCCAGCTAGAGAATACAGGCAGTATTTTCCTCACTGAGTATCAGACACAGCATGAAGACACTGAACAATTCATGAGTGAAAAGCTTTTGTTGTTAACAGCAGCAAGAGATGATTTAAACAGCAAGCTCATAAACCCTTGACACGCAATAATTAATGGCTGAAGATACATCCGTAAGACCTCTTTGAGCCTTCTGCTACCCTTCACAGCAGCCTAGAAGGCTGAAGTGGACTAGAACTACTGAAGGAGTTTTTCTTTTTGGAAGATTCACAGATGGTGACCCAGCACTTCGCTTTTTCAGCACAGCAACACTCCTGCCGATCAGCATCCCAGAGCTATAAACTGACTCCAGTCTTTAATAAATCCCTGAAGAGCTGTGTTAGCTGGTCTTTCAACCCCAACACTACAGGATTTTTAGAGGAAAATTGAGGTCACATCAGCACAGGTGTTCTAGGTGAGGACCTCCATTTCCCCAAGAAAAACAATTTGTCATGTGAGGTACTGACCGTGCAAGTTTACCACTACTCAGAAGAAACAGCTTAAAACTAAGTAATTTTAGGCTCTCTGTTGGATCTAAATGGTCTTTCAAGAAATTAAAAGCTGAACTACCCAAAATTTATATTGCAGTGGAGTAGTGTCACAGTAGTAGAGATTAGGCTATCAGTACACTATTAGTTGTCTGCAAGGAAAAGCTGCGAACACCTCCACGTGTTTTAGGTACTCAGTCTTGTGACAGGATGTAACACAGCCTGAAGGCTTCTAGCTAAAAGCAGCATCACTTGGCCTTACAAGGCATAGGTTCACTAAGAAACACAGCATGCAAGCAGTCAAAAATTTCTAATAATCAAGAAGTCATACATTCCAAAGATTATTTTAAGTAACTTGGCAGGTGCCAGATGAGCTGTAAGCAGAACAGGCTAGCTGATAGGACTTCCCTTAAAGCTAAAATTCCTTCTGAAAAAAAAAAAATTTAGTATTGTGAACAAGCTTCTTTATGAAATCATATGCACTAGATTAGACTATGTGGAAGTAAAACCACAGTAAGCTGTTTCATATTCTCAATGCTCATCTTTTCCATCTTCCTTTATAATGTTTCTGCATGGTTCAGAAAACCAAATTGACTTCAAAAATGTTTTAAAAGTTCTACATTAAAATGTCCAACAGCAAAGTTAGAATTTACCAACTGAGACTGAACTAAAATGGATACTGTCCTTTTCAATAGGTCGCTCTTCAAACAAATGTGTAAAATAACAGAATTTTCTGCAGATTATACTTTCTTCAGTCTGCACATGTCAACACTCACAAATGTCAGGTAGCATTTGCTTTTGAAGTATTTTGAGGAAATAAGCAAATTCTTCTTGAAAACAGTGATGACCGCAGACAAAAGGGTTTCAAATTTACTCTCTATTCTGTTTAAAGTTAGAAGAGAGGAAAACTAGAAACTCAGGTGTCAGTATGGACGAATGACAAACTTCAAGAAAGAAGAATTACAAACTTTTATTACTTGAAGGTCAAGTGAATTCACCATTGCAAAGCTGGCTACACATTTTTCATAGACAAAAAAACCTATGCAGGCTCTGAACAATCAAATGAATAAATCTTATACAGGACATCCTTGACACCGTCCTTGTACGTCATAAGAAATTGTTAAATCTTTCAAGCTAAGTCTCAAATGTTCTAAAATATCAAATCTCCATAAAGCTTCTGATTATTTTTTAGGTATGTACCAAAGCCACAAACTAGAGTGGAATAAAATTGTTCATTAATTCCTCAAACACTTTTAAAGACAGCAGAAAATTACATAGGCAAATAGCCATCATTAAGGATGAATCACTAAAGGGCAAGAATTTGATTTAAAGAAAAGCAGAGTCAGCTAATTAGGGAAAAATATTATAGAGGAGACTTCTGGAAACGTTGGGTAAATTGCAGCCAATAGATTCAATCATCCTTATGTGAGTAACTGCAGAAACCTCTAAATCTGAAAACTTTCTACTGTAGATTAAAAATCCAGAAGGGAAAATTGAAGAAATACCAAATAATCTTGAAGAACACTTTTTCTCTGCCTTCAGTATACGTGGAAAATATTCAAAATAGTGTTTTAGAAGAAAATCTTCGACACAAGCACAGGTAAAGAAAGAATCATGATACATGCTGGGGCTAGAGGGTGTTTATTCTAGAGAAGCTGGCTGAATTCTGCCTAGAGTAACAACAGAACTTGCTGAAAAATCAAATACAGGCAGATATCAAATAAAAAAAAATGCTGATAGGATAACACGTGACTAATCATGAAGACTTGAAGAATTAGGATATATAATTTGAAAACATAAGGGCGACAATCATTTAACACATAGTGGGTTCTACTACTGCAAGTAAAATGAAGAATGATACTGCAAGTAGAATGAAGAATGGCAAAGAATTCAAACAAGTTAACAAGTTTTACTTCCCATTCCTTTATAAATGGCACTGCAAATAGTTTAAAATAAAAATTGAAAAGTACCACACTTCATCATGTCTAGGGAAACACCCAAATTCTAACCAAAATAAGTCAGCAGCTTTGCAGGGCTAAACACTTTTTGGAATACAGAGAAAACATCAGATCTCCATCCACAAAAGTCTAGCAACAAAAAAAAAAATCAGAACATATGTGTGTTTCTCTTTCTCTAGAAAGAAAAGACTGGCCAGATATGGAGAAAAAAAATAAAAGCTAGCATTGTCACATTTTGCAATACATTAATGAAATTTTTGCAATGTTTCTCCCCAAAACTTGTGCTCCTTTGCTTTATATCCACAGGCAAATAAAAAGCCGAGAGCAAAAGGCTGGATTTATACAGAAAGGCCATACAGCTTTTAAGCATACATTCCCAGATAAGCCTGTTCTCACATCATAAAACTGTCTGCTCAGCAGGTAACTTCTGCTGCTAACAACTGTTTTGCACTTAATTAACGCACACAATATTGCACTAAGGAGAAGATTCTTCACGTCCATCCTTCCCATTCTCCCTTAGACTCACTTATTTTATATGCAGTTTTATATGCAGAATTCTGTCTTTCCAGAGATTGCTGACAACACAAGTTAGAGAAATATCATACTTTTAAATCCTTTGTTTCAATTGTTAATCCACGCAAATGTACACATAAACAACCATGAGATTTTCTTCCACCAAGAGACTCATAATTTTTTCCATGTAAGGTTTATTTCTAAAGTAGGCAATACCCATATCTTGGATTCTACACTGAAGAGGTGAACAAGAAGAAAAGAGCTGTCAGACAAAAAGCTAAAAAGGCAGAAAAATAAATTTAGAGCTCTGGAAATCCTTCAGAACTTAAGAACATTTTCCAAGACTGGACAAGGCAAGAAGAACCTGATAGGGGGAAGTTGCTAGAATAGTTTGCAAGCAGATCGATACAGCAATGACTGTTCTTCAGGACTAGAGCCCTGGATCTTTGTCCATGTGGCATCTTGGTCTTCAGCACTGGTACTGATACTTCCACAGAAACTGAGCTTAAACTCTAGAATTCAGACTTCAGGTGAGCTACAGAGGTTTATATGCTGACCTGTGATGCCTGATATTGCAAGAGAATTCACAGAGGTATCAGTACTGTTCATTTTTAACAAAGGTTTGCAAAGGCCGTTTTCCCACTTGAGGCATTCTCACCACAGAGTTCTACTCTACTTTTCCATGCCTTTTCCCCTCTGCTGCTCAAGCAAGCAAACTATCCCTAACTCTGCCAGGAAGCAGCTCTGACCAATTCAGGTCCCTGCAAGCAGATGCCCCCTCCTACCCCACTGCTCTTACAACTAAATCTCCTAGTTTGATTCAAAATTGCTCCTAGTTTCAATTCAAAAATTGAAATAACAGGTAATGTAGAGACAGGATGGAAAACGATCTGCTACTGCTGTAGAAGAAGAGGAGGAGAAAGTGGCAGAAGGACTCATCTAAGAAATATAAAGCAGCCCATATGATTCAAAAAGCCTGGGGCACACAGTATCCCCCTATCTATGAAATATTTTTCTCTAACTGTAAAGCAGACAATTATCAATGATGGGTCAAATCACAGAGATTTTAATTGTCCATGCAGATACTTCTTATCAAATTTCAACTTCATTGAAAAATATAAACATTTACATTTAAGTTCACAAAAGCAGCACTATGGAAAAGATAAGCTGAGTTCTATAGAAACAACAGTCCTATTTCGTTAAGGGCTTCAAAAATCTGCACTTAAAAAAAAAAAGGAACAAACCTATCATGCTTAGAGTTCATTTGTGAAAGAAAATGGTAGAAAAACAAAAATCAATAAAACTCAGAAAAAACAGTTTTCACTTAGGCCATGGAAATTATCTAAACAAAGCCACTTTCAAAAGAAAATGCTACATTTTCAGCATTCTGTAATAAATGCTTTTCAAATGTTGCTGGATTTTATCTCTTAAATGTTTCTTTTTATTTCTTAAATATTTCTTTCTGTAGAAGAAAAATGGTAGACTCACTCAGACGTTAAATTTCAAGACTATACTCTTACAACTAGTGATTCCAAAATATGTTTTTCATCTGGCCTAACTTGTAAGTTTTCATCCTAGTATGAAAAGGTTTGACAAATTTAAATAAAACAGCCATATCAAGATATAGAAAATGCATCAGTAAGGTAAGAAAGAAAAAAAAATTTAGAATTTCTTATTTGTTGTGCTGTACAGCAGTCCAGAGAAATCTAAAGTGTGATGTGCAATTTGAGGCAGAAAGATTATTTTGTGGAAGAGTTCACTTGTTTCCCCAGTTACCTATAAGTGTGATGATAACAATTTTCTGCATAGTTGCATAGGGAAAACAATCAGCAGAACATTCGGTATGGCAGGTATGTATCAGACTTCAGTAAATTACTTAAATTTCTTCAAATGCTTTGGTACTTATTACTTTGCCTTTTCTTTCCCCAGAAACTGTCAGGCACTTCATGAAAAAACAGCTAGTGTATTTAATGTGACACATGATTTTTGAAGGTATAAAGCTTGTAGCAACTTGAGCTTTTTTACAATGCAAAATTAATTCCTGACTAGAAGCCAAGAGACAAACAGGTCACCATAAAAAAGGTCAATCTGTCAGAAAACATTAAAGAAAGGAATATGATGGAACTGTTTTGGAAATTCAGCTATATATTAATTGAAAACCATGAAATTTGACTAATAAAATCACTGCTAAAATTTAAACTAAATTAGATCAGAGATCTGATACTTTTTAATTTTTTTTTTTAAAATTCCGTGCTCCAAGACATTTAAAATGACTTTTCAGTACCTTTTCTGAAAGATTTTAATTTTCTCTGAAAGCTCTAGAATCTTTACAAGAAGAGAGAGTACACATGTCTGAGAAGCCAGACCACGGTTAAAGATTTATCAGCACACTATTATTGCGTAAGTAGCTGCTACTCCAACAAGCCAGCCTTCTGCTCTGCCAGCAAAAATCTACACAGCAACAAAGAAACTTAATCAGAGAACTGACACAACTGAAAAATAACCCAGAACAATTGTGTTTATTCAGCCACATCAGTCTCTCAGTGAAGACCCAGACCAATCAGGTATTCTCCCCAACAGAAGTTACTTCTACTCAAATCTGTGATCTCATTAAACCCAACATTAGTCAGCAACCACAGAAGAGGTGATTGGGCTACCATGAAAGAAGTATCAGTGAAGATACCACTTGAGTGGCCAAAAGAAGTAAACCCAGAAGGAAGAAATTTGCTCTACTTTTTTTTACCCTAGATTTTTTTCTTAGTAGCCTCTACTACTAAAGAGTATTAAGAGAGTAATTTTGGATATAATTGTTCCTCTCCTCTAAACTGATACGTGCTCCAATTATACCTTGGAAGCACTGAATTTAAGACTACATGTTAGATCTTTTGAAGTTGACTGGAAAAGGACCCACTCAAACATGAAACAGACTTTTCCTATTTTACCCTGCTGAACCTGAACTTCAGAGTCCTTCAGAACTCAGTCTGTGAAAACTAATCTATGAAAACTGCTAATAGGTTTCAGGAAAGAAAAAAAAACAGGATGAAAAATTAGCACAAAATTTCAATACCAATTATTCCAAGTGCAGGACGCCATTTAACACACTAAATACAACTGTTCTAGTTAAACTTCTCTGCCAAAGGAAATAGACCTGTCACACCACATCTTTGCCTGTCCGTCCCACTAAACTTTGGTTCTTCATCTTGCTTCAATCAAGCTTAAAAAAAGCGTGGGAGACACACACACAGAGGAGGCGTCACGAATACTCAGTTGTTAAACACTTCACTGCACAGCCAATGACTACACAGTGGTAGTTTAATAAATCATCTTTTGTCTGACAAGAATCCTTTAAGGGTACTGTGTTTGTTGTAGAAACACAGAAAATAAAACTCAGGTTTTCTTAGGTCATCTGGATGGAGAGTTGATCTGAGTTCCAGCTCACTGGACTAAATAACTCTTTTCAAGATATACTGAGAGGGTAAAGGTAAATTTAGGAAAACTAATAATGAGGTCCTTCATCCACTTGGATACTATACTTCCCAATACTCAGAGACAACTACAGGAACAGTTTAATTAGGCCTGCACTCATATCTAAAGCAATTCTTACGGACACTTGATTAATAGCTGCAGACAACTGAACAGGTCCAACAGGAGGCTGAAGGAACAGTAAAATATGGAATATGCATGTGGAGATGCCAGGTGCCCACCAAAGTCCCTGTCCCATCCCTCCTCAGCTGGACAAGGGAAAGAAAATACAACAAAGGGTTTGTGGGTCAAGATAAGGGCAGGGAGAAATCTCTCACCAAGGACCATCATAGGCAAAAAAACAGACTCAAGGTGGGGAAATCAGTTCAACTTATTACCAGTCAAATCAGAGTAGGATGAGAAATAAAACCAAACCTTTAAAACTTTTCTTCTACCTCTCCCATCTTCCTGGGTTCAATTCACTCCCAGTTTTCTCTACCTTCTCCTCCCCCCAGCAGCACAGGGGAAAAGGGAATGGGGGTTACAGTCAGTTCATCACATCCTGCTCTGCCTCTCCTTCCTCCACAGAGGGAGGATTACTCACACTTCTCCCCTGCTCCCACAGGAAGCAGCCCTTGACAAACTTCTCCAACCTGAGTCCTTCCCGTGGTCTGCAGTCCCTCACGAACACACTGGTCCAACATGGGTTTCCTATGCAGTGCCCCAGAGATCCTAATACTGTAAGTGATGGGCCCGGCCTTGGCCAGTGGCAGGTCCCTCTGGGAGACGGCTGGCATTGGTTCCATTGGACACAGGAGAAGCTTCCAGCAGCTTCTCAGAGAAGACGCCTCTAACTAGCTCACCAGCAAAACCTTGCCCCACAAACCCAGTGCAATCCAGTGACAAAGCACACATGCAGTCATTGAGTGCTCCCTTTGCTCTAAGACACACCCAAAACAGACAGACCCGACCAAAGCATCAAAAATTCCTGCAACACATTCTGTACTCACCTCCTCTGCAGGTTTACAGCCATCTGGATGGCCCCCTAGCACTGGTGGCAAAATCCCGACACATTGCTGTAGAGCACCTGTGGCAGGAACCGTAGAGCAACAGACTGGCCTAGGCCATTCCGACATGAACGTAGAAGCAAAAGAGGTCTTCCACCAGCAAGGTCTTAAGGCTGTCCTAGAGGAAAAACAGAAATTCAGATAAGTTCCTAGCTCAGTTCTGGCAGAGCTTGAGGTGGAAGGGGAGAAAAGTTTCCCATTAAAGATTTCAAAGTCTAAAATCCCATGCAAGGGAGAAGGAGTCAAAGACTGTTTCTAAAAAGAGGCAGTGAACTGTGCTTGTGAGGAAAACAACATATGCAGGGTAGAGTGGAGAGGTGGAACAAGTCATCAACATTTTTTAGCCTTCCAGATGATATGATTTAAGTGGGAGGACTGCCTGTCCTCCCAAATAAGCTGTTATCTATTTTTGAGTTCTATATATGTCGTTCTCTATCCAATCATGAATACTTAGCACAACAAACTATGAATTGTTCTCAATAAGGCAAGAAAACAGCCTCCTCAAAAAACAGCACACATTCACATGAGCAGCTCTCCAGATGATCACTCTTTTGGACTAAATCTTCCTATACATATTCTAGTTTATAGATGTAGGGGTTTTTACATTCTCTCATCTCTCGCCCACAAGTTAAACATTAGCATTTATAATGACAGCTTTTGTTAAAAAAGAGTGTTATTACAGTAACACAGACTTGACACTAAAGAAGCAACGTTTTTTCACTTCTAGGAAAAAAAGTGACACCTGAAAAATGATGCCTGAGCCTTTCCAAGTCTTATCTATTAAAACTTTAGCACTATTGAATGAATTCCTTCAAATCTCTGCCTTTGCCCAGTTAATACAGCAATGTCTGAAGGGAATTCTAAGCAGCTGAAAAGTAAAGAATGTATCTGAACATTCAAGTAAGATTTGTTCCATTTTCAATGCGATTGAAACATGTCCACACTTAGGTAATATTTGCCATATATTATTCAAGCTTGTATCTTGCACTTGCCATATTATATCTGAACCTACAAAGTTATTCAAGTTTCTTGCTCTGCCTGTTTAAACTGTTACCTCTATGTATCTGTCCACATGAAAAACTTTGTACAAGAGAGAAAAAAAAAAAAAAAAAGTGTGCTGATACTATGGTAACATGACTGTATGGAGGAAGTACATAGTAAGGAAGGCTATGATTGGCAGTGATAGAAAAGGTGTTCGTCAACCATTCAATTATTAATTATTAACCCAATACTGAAGCACGTGAAATAAGTATAATACTTGACAGTTTCCCATTTTTTTTATACTAAAGTAGAAGGGGAAAACATCTTGGTTTGAAGTCTGATTATTAAAAGAACTGGCTAAAGCTCTAGAAATTATACCAATTTTTACCAAATCTGAAAAAATAGGGACATTTCAAAGGGCCAGAAAAATATGATCCAAGACATATCCAGCAGAAAACCTAATATAAATCATGTTGGTTTCTTTTCTGAACATGTTAATATAAGAGATCATGACATAATTCTGAAGAGACCCAACCTCCTATATCAAAGCAAATTAGCTGTTGCTTTCAAGAGGTTAAATAGATTTCCATGATATATCTGACTAGGCTTTACCCGCTGCACTGTAACATGCAATACACACACAAAAAACAGTGTTGCTTATGTCAAATTAACCTTTCGCATGGCACTTTTCTTCACTAAAACTCAGGTGCCTTACAGAGGTGGAGAACACGATTTATTTTTACTGATGGGGAAACTGGTCTGTTACTGGCCAAGTGGCTGGCAAATCTGGGAGCAAATTTTCCTATATCTGCTCTAAAGTATCTCTCTCTACATGTGTCTGGTTAGATGAAGATCCTTACTGTAGTGATTTTGCTAATTTATATATTTCTTCAAAGGATCCTAGGATACAGGCTCTTTTTTTCTGTGCTGTCCAGACACTGACTACAAATAGTCCTTATAAAACACAAAACCAAAAGCCAAACAGTGAGAGCAAGACACACAGAGAATGGCCCATGTTGCCATTAGTAAGCAAGGCACAGCTACCAAGGGCAGATGTTCACTTTTTTGTAGTGAGCTTCCACACACTTAAAAGCTTATGATTTCCCTTGATCTCTTCTTTGGGTTACAAAAATGCCAATTCAATCATTCCTTCTGCACATAGCACCTTTTCTAAATCATCAGTCATTACACTCCTGAGGCAAATTAAGTGTGCCTACATCTTTCTTGAAGTACGATGGCCAAAACAGATACGGTACTTGAATTTCACAATATGGAACAAAGCAAAAGGTTCAACCCCACATCCTCCAGATTGTACCACCAATTAGTCATGCCAATACCTACACACACCTCTTCTTTGTCAACAGTACTGCAGTGTTGGCTCTCATTTTAGAATCCATGGTGAAGAATGGGGTGGCAGGAGGAACTTAACATAAAATATGGAGAACATCTGTTATTTTGACCTAAATATAATTTCACTTATTCTTCTAAATCAAATCCTATTCTCCCAGGCCACCTTTCCAACACTTAAGATTTTTCTGAATCGCCATCCCACCTTTGTGTAACTGCATTTATTCCCAAATACATCTTGTCTTTAGATTTCATAACCATACGCTAATTAGCCAGTATGAACAAGAAGAGTTAGCTGAAACAACTATACAAAATACCATACAATATGCTTTTCTTGCTGAAAGAGAACTACTGAAAAAACCTCTGGCTACTGTTAACCTAATGAGTTTACACACATCCTAAAATAGCTTTTTTTATCTAGGCCATATTTCCTTAGTTTGCTCTGTAACAGCATCACATGTGGCTTTCTCCAGTCCACAAGCTTCCTGTTATAGAGGATGTTACATTGTCTTGATTATGCATTTGTGATCTTCACAGAATGGTTTGGATTGGAAGGAACTTTAATCCAGTTCCAACCCCCTGCCACAAGCAGGGACACCTTCCATTAGAACAGGTTGCTGAAAGCCGCGTCCAATCTGGCCTTGAATACTACCAGGGACTGGGCATCCATAACATCTCTGGGCAACCTGTTCCAGTGCCTCACCACCCTCACAGTAAAGTTCTAATCTGTGTCTACGCTCTTTCAGTTTAAAGCCATTACCCATTGTCCTACAATTATCTGTCATTGTAAAAAGTCTCTCCCCAGCTCCCTTTTAGTTCCTTTTTAGGTACTGGAAGGTCTAAGCTCTCCCTAGAGCCCTTTCTTCTGCAAGTGGAACAGCCCCAAATCTCTCAGCCTGTCTGCACAGGAGAGGTGCTCCAGCCCTCTGAGCATCTTGGTGTCCCTCCTCTGGACTCACTCCAGCAGGTGCACGTGCTTTCTTTGCTGGAGGCCCCAGGGCTGGATGCAGCTCTGCAGGTGGGGTCCCACCAGAGCAGAGCAGAGGGACAGAATCCCCTCCCTCGCCCTGCTGGCCATGCGGCTTTGGATGCAGCCCAGGACAATGTTGGCCTTCTGGGCTGTGAGTGCACATTGCTGAGTCACGTTAAGCTTCTCATCCATCAACAAAACCACCCTCCACACAACCTGTATTTGCATCCCAGGCCAACCCCCATCCCCCTACCTCCTGCTTATACACCGGGCATGATGTTCTGTGGGATGGAACATCCCTTTGGCCAGTTTGGGTCAGCTGTCCTGGACAGGCTCCCCCCCTGCTTTTTGCATCCCCCCTCACTGTCAAGAGGGTGAGGCACTAAAAATTCCTTGACTTGGAGTAAGTCCTACTTAGCAACAACAAAAACATCAGTGTGTTATCAACATCACTCTCATACTGAAGCCAAAACACAGCTCTGTACCAGCTACTAAGAAGAAAATTAATTCTATCACAGCCAAAACCAGGACATCACTTAAAAATGAAGAAAAGTTTATTTGAAACTTATTTAAACCTAAAAAAAAATTTAGCCAGTCACTCTAATATGCTGACCAGATTCACAGTCACAATGTTTGTAGAGTGCAAAATATAACTGTCTCATATTCAAGCAAGTGTCTATACTGAATAGTCTCAATATTTGCATTCCTATTATGCAGAGAACTTCCTTCTGATACATTTAATGTTAAAAACAGCAACAATCATGCAGAGCTATCTATGCCAAATGAAATATCTATCCCAACTTGTCACACCCCACTTACAACTTTCACCTCTTCCTAAATATAATACGGATTGACTGTATGATTTTTGAGTCATGCATTACCTTTCTAGCCTGTGCAGTCAATTTCTTTTGTATTCAGTGAAACACCTCGCACACACAAAATCATGCATGTGCCATAAAGTATGGAGCCAACTCCATTGCACCAACTCTTTTTTCTACCAGCTCAATACAGTGGTATGACCCTGCACAAGGTCAGGAAAATCAGTGCAAGAGACTGAACAGAAAAACATTAAATTATTAGGGTGCCATTAAACTCTGGAGAAAACAAATTTGTAACGCTGAGAAAACCACATCATCTTCCTGTTATTCTTGAAGTGACCAAAAATACATAAAAAATCCAGAGTGTACAACAAAACAGCCACAGTTTTGTCCCATAAGTCTCCATGGCTTTATCTTATACAGAAAGACAGCAAGGAAAAAAAAAGATAATTTGAGTAAATCTTTCTTAATGAAAACAATCCAAAGAGGGTTTTTTTTCCTGCAAAAAGGCTCATAAGCATCATTTATAAAGGAATCAGCAAAACCATAAAGACAGGTATTATGTTTAACAGCTGTAAAGTACACACTGCTATCATATTATCTCCCCAAAACTTAGGAAAAAACCTGTCAAGGTAAGAGTTGCTTTGATCAGGCTGACATCTAAAGCATATGTCATTACTTTTCTTGGCTTTCACTAGCAGGTTGTTCACCAACCAAGCAATGATTCTGGCACACACAGCCATGCAAACAATGCAGCAGCACCTTCCTCTCACAGGCCTCCTGCAGCCCATGGGGACAGGGACGCAAAGCAACAGCAGCCAACGCAAGCAGTGTATGAAAGGGACCAAGAGTGATTGAACCCACAGAGGTATTTTGAAGTAAATACGATTCTTAGAAGTCAACTGTAAAATGCACCCCCAACCCCTACCCCCAAATCAAGGCTACTGAAAAGCTCATTTTCATGTTGCTTGAGAGCACTACACTGCTGGAAAGCACCAGAAAAAAATAAAAATACGAGACAGTCTACTGCTCTCCCCAGTGAAGTGTATACTGTCATATGCAGCATCATTGCTAAATCTCTTTGGGCTGTAAGAAATCGCTTTTTCATAATTCAAACTACCTACACAGAATTATTCAACCACAAAAAAAAAAAAAAAGAAAAAAAAAAAAGCTATCTTTCATAACCTCATGACTGCTCTCCAGAAAGACAAAAACCCTAATTATTCACAAATTAGGAGCACTGCAGGTTTGTAAAGCAGTTACAAATCTTTCTCAACTATCATGATTCAAAAACATTAGTAAGGCAATCAGCAAAACCAGTTTATTTTGATAGCATTAACTTACATCAGCCTTAAGTAGGAGCACAGAGCATCAATCCAGGCATGCTTGCCTCCAGTGGGACTATCAACAAAGAGTTGTGTGTTGACTGCTGTGAGCTGGCAGACACCCTCTGCACCTTCTCTTCAGCCACCAGGAAACACTACCCTCATTGTTTCACAAGTATGCAAAGCAACCAGCACTGGTGTGTATGGAGGATGTGAGCCACGGCGCAAAATGCATTAGACACCTCTCAGCTCCTTCAATTGACAAAACATTCACTATGAAGGAACCCAGAAGTCAAAGAAAAAAAAAAATTGTGTCAACTACAGTTTTTTGTTTGCATTGTTTGTTTATAAAGAGTGGGTAGTCTAGGTTTCCAGTAATGTTTCTATTGTAATAGGCTATGAAAACATAAAGACTGAGCTGTACTTTGCTCTAAAAACTCCACCTTCCCATCCAATTTCAACTCCAGTCTTGTCCTCTCAGCCCTTGCTGGGGTGAGCTCAGGTGGGACCAGCAGCAGATGCACATGCCTGACACTACAGACAACACATTTCCTGTGTGAAGAGCACTGACTTTGGACCTCACCGGCAACTCTTCACCGCAAGCCACACGAAGCTCAGGAGACATCAGATGGTTATTGTTTACTCTAGCAGATCAAGTCATCACCTTCCTCAAAAAACACAAGTGTGGCAACAGCCTTAGACCAAGCAGCAGCAATGAGGCAGAACCACCAGCCCCTCCAGGGTGCAAACCAGCAGTAACCCCAGCTACCCGTATGTGTGTGTATGTGTGTAGCCATGTACACAACGTGAATTTCTTCACTTAGGTTTTATAAATGTGGCTCAGTTTCCATTTTCAGAATACTGTTCTTTGCTACAAAAAGTGTACATAATATTAACACTGGCAAACGTATTAACCAGGGTCCCTTCAGCTGAGAAAGATGGTGCTTTAACATTTTCTAGTCTTCCCTAACCCATGAGAAAAGACTAAAAGTTTCCAGACCTACTGAATAAAAACATCCTGTTTAATAATGAATGCAAAATAGCTAAGTACATAACTACATTAAAATCAATGACAGCTGCCCTCATAAATTTTACATTCTGTAAAATTGCACGCCCTATGATCAATGCTTTCTTCAACAGCATGCAGAGGGCTTCAGGTGAGCTGCCTGCTTTATTCTAGATATAATATTCAAATGAATAATCTGTAACCTCCCTTTCTCTGATCTGATGCAAAACACCCAGATAGCAGTAAAGCTTACAGGTGTGGATGGCACGGGAGAACAGAGTTTAGGGAAAAAAATGTACATGAGTTATTCCCATACCTATTTTATTCATTTCCACTGATAATTACTAATGGAACTACAGAGTGAAATAACTACAGATATTTCCCGTTACCTCAGAGATGATCAGAGGGATACAAAATTACAGACGTTCAAATATACTGCTTTAATGGTGCTTAAAAGATCACAACCTCTGCCTTCTATGGGCCAAGAAATTAGTTTGCAAGTGTTAACAACTGCAGGATAATAAAGCTACAGCAACTCTATCCTATATGCAGAGAAAGAGAACTACAGGATTATTCTGCTTCTAACCAAAGGCTTAGAGTTTTTGAGTTCACACACACAGAGTATTGCAGCAGGAATGATAGCACATTACTTAGAGTGAGAAAAGTGGGAGGGCAAGATAACTAAGCAAGATCCTAAGAGGTGCCATTCACAAGAGGCAGTACTCGAAATAAATCAACCAGTAAATTTGCAAAAGCAAATGTCACATTTACACAATGCTTCTCAACATTTACAAAGGACCTCAATGATATTAATATTTTCTCACAAAGATAATAAACAAAGCGCTAAGTGGTAGAAAATCCCCAAAGTAAAACCACTGCTCCACACATCCAATTATGTCTCTTTAGACATGGAGAAACCATTTCTTGCCGCACTCTGGCAGGAGACAGACCACTGTCTATTCAGCTCTATAGCTTCATTGCAAAAGAAATATAAACATTAGAGTTCTAAACTAAACCATTTGTGGCTGTATAAAGAGCTAAAAAAGGCTGTTTATATATTTACTAACTTAGGAACCAAATGAAACTATAAAAGCCCCACACAAATCAAACAGGAAGTAGTCTCTTGCACTATGTAATTAGCACTTGTTAATCAAAGAGGAAAATGAGAAAATTGTATTCTTGTCCAGAAGCTTTTACAAAGTCTTATACTATCACACATTACAACCTTAGCCCCCAGTAAGCAAAGGAAATCTTAGAGACAGCTGTTCAAGAGGTGAACAAGCGCATCATAACTCTAAAGTCCAAAATAAGACATTGCTTATTAAGAGGACTTTAACTCAGGGAACAGTTAACTTTACAGTACACAAAAGTAAACTTTTAAAAAAAGTTACCCTAGAGCACAGAAGTAATATATAGAACCTCCCTCAGGGAAAAAAAAAAAAANGCCCTTTGAAAATATTAATTTTCTATTTAAAAGCAAAATTTTGTGGTGAGGGAAATAAATAGTGAAGAGGGGATGGTTTTCTGCCTTCTGCCAGATTTAAAGCTTTTCAGTAAGGCTGTCTGTCAGTGTCAACAGGAGAAAACATACCCAAACCAACAAACTGCTTGGCTGAGCATATGTCTTCATGCACAAATACTAACCCTCCCACAGAAATGCTAGTTTTGGATATATGCATCTGCCTCCAGGCAAAGCTCTTCTGCTTGCAACAGTATCTGAAATTTGGCTGAGCTGGCAAATGACTATCATTTCTCACTTGCAAGAGTAGGAAGATCACTTTAAATAACAACAGCAACAGAATATTCCATTCTTCTAAGTAAAATAAAGCAGGTAAACTTTTTCTGGCTTCAGGTGAGATAATGGTCCCTAATTCAGGAAGTTTTGTTTACCATGGAAGAACACAGGAAACATTACGTTATCAAGTTTCCAAAACAATGGATTCAGTTAGTAACACAGATCCCAATTTTTTTCTTGTCCCTTTCTTGTAAAGTCAGTAACTACTTTCAGGTAGTTGAAACAGAATCCTGAGAGCCATTAACACTGACAAAACAAGGATGAGGAAACTGCGACAATAACCCAATGAATTAGCTTTTCTAAAAAAAGCACTGCTGTTTTAATGCAGCCTTTGGCAATGCAGCAATCCAGCCCACAGTTTCCCAAATCATGCTGCAAACCTTCAGGTTTCTTCCTAGAAATATCCCATTTCACTTGATTTACTGATTGCTGAGTCAGTCAGCTGTTTGCAGCATCTTTCTTTTTACAAGCACAAACCCAAAAGATACTTCAGGGCGCAGGAAACAAGGTATGCAGTTTACATATACATCATGCTTAAAACAAGTGGGGGGAAAAAAATAGTCAAGAATGCTGAAAATCAGCACTGCAGCTCAAGGACTGCATAATAACACCCCCTAGTCCCTAAGCGTTTGCTCTATCCCCACACTCCTTTCTGACAACATCACAGTTGAGTACAGATTAGAGCTAATTCAGCACGGAAATACACTGCAATCGAGAAATTTTTGCAATCTATTTCACAATACTTGCCTAAGGAAGGGAAAGAATGGCCAAGAAAAGACTTTACTTCAGCAGCAGGGGCAGACTCATGAAGCTAACAACCTAATTCTTAAATTTTGAGAGTTGCCACTGTTCTTACACTAAATCTCAACATGCCTATTACGTGGTAATTATATCCTCTATTTTCTCCAATTCTGCAGTGTTTTTCAATTATTCTGTATCAGTTTTCCACCTCAATTTAAACAGCTCTTTAGCAGCTGGGCCACAAACATTGTTAATTACATCATAACATCATGAGGAAAGGATTATTAAGCCGGTATTTGGCAGAATGCTTAAGGGTCTGAGAAACTTTCATTACTGGAAATCTCTGTCAGTTATTCAGATATGAATTTGACCATTTAGCATTTTCAATAACTGGAAAGACATGAGTTGCTTCCCTAAACACCTAACTGATTCAGGGTTGAGGAATAATTCTTGCTTGGATATTCCAGAAAGATGAAACAGGAATCTTCTATATAGAAGCTCATCCTAGTGTACATCAAAAGCTAGGTAGCAATATGAAAACACACAGAATGTTTAAGTTTCAAATCCATTCCTAAAAACAAAATTACTAAAGATAAAATAGTGCAACAAGTGGGCTAGGCACCTGCTATACTGAAGGGAAAGCCAGGATATTGAGAACTATGACTTAAAGAGTAATAAAATCTGAACTTTTTATTTTATAAGTGGGTCTGCTATGCCATTACATTTCAGCAAGCACCAAAATGAAAGAAGGCGCCTTTTAAAAACACAGTTGAGTGAAAAGCAATAAAAAAATTATTGTTCTACTTTTGTTCAGTCAACACTGAATTATTTTCATCCCTTTTAGACACCCGGGAAAAATTTTTGGAAGTACTATACTGTCTTAAAACATTTATCCCAAAATGTGTAACTCGTCATACAGCAAAGCAAGCAGGGAGCTCGCAACACTTCTGCCCACCTCACAACAGGCCAAAACAAAGCCTCCCAACTCATTCAGCTCTCAGCTCAACTGTTTGACAAAGTTATATGCTTTGCAAATGACTCTTCAACATTGGCTCAGGTGGAAACTATCAATTAACTTTTTTGTATAGGTTAGGAAATGTACTATGCTATTTAAAGAACTCAAATTCAACTCATCACTAGTAACTGAACTAGAAAAAGCAGTGCCAGCTAAAACAGCATTTCTAAAACCTTCCTCTGCAACTGACAACCTCAGGCTTGCAAACTGCTCCCTGTGAGGCTCCCATCAAAACAGAAGACCATCCATTTATCAAAATACCTGAGCTGGATTTCCATGATGATAGATGAATATTTAGCTTCAAAATACTTCGATATAAAATTAAGAACCAACTCATAAGTAGTAGCTCAAGTGCTTCATCAGCTTCAAAAGAATAGCAAATGCTGAGAATGGGTATTTGCTTTGCCAGCTGAAGTGTTCTACAGACCGAGAACGCTCAAACCAGTGATTTGTCAGCACTGCTCTTAGATTTGTAGCAAAAAGTGTTGCACACTTTCAGAAAGCAAGTTCTAAATAAACTCTGAATAAAAATATGATGACTTAAATATGATCCTTTCAGCAAAAGCCTTATCAACCTTCCATATTAATGAGAAAATTACATACAGAATGGAAAATTAAATTTGATTTTCCAAACCATAATGATATTCTTCTTATTCATCAAGAATGAACATGACAAAAAAACTTTGTAAAAGACTCATAGTTCAGTGTTATCTCCAGCACATGAATGTAAAAGAAATTTACAATTTTTTTTTAAAAATACGTACATGTAACTTCTTATATTTGGTCCACGGTTTGGAATACCATGTAACTTTTTGCTTAAGAGACATCGTGTCTTATCCAAATACATAAACTGTCTTTCCCACCTCCCCAACAATTATTCCAACACACCCCAAGATTATATTGGTGTGCCCTGTGCTGTAAACGAAAGCAGAGAATGTGCCTATTCTATATTTTACTGGGGTATATAAACCCATCCCATTTCTTGCAAAGATCCCACTGGTATTTTCCTGGAAACTAAATCCTATGTCAAGAGTAAATTTTGCCCTTGTCAGAGTCAAGAGTGGCAGGAAGGAAGAAGGTCAAACTGATTTTTTCCTACGTGAAATTGGCTAGACAGGCAAACCATGCTAGTCAAAACTTTTACCTGTCAATAGGTAAATTGTCCCCAGTCAACACTTCCACATTCCCTTCACAGTTCTGGATTTGCCATCTCTTTTACTAATTACCCTGCTATACCTCTGTAACACCACTATTCAACAAAAGAAATAGTGAAATACTATTTAGCCAGTTAAATATTTTTGTTGCCTTCTAAAACAAAACATTCATGTTTTACTCTCTCTTGTCAACTTTTCTGTTCCCTCTTCCTACAGGTTTTATGTTGCTCAGTATCTGTCTGCCTTTATTTTGAGCCCCTGATGAACACCTGCCAAAGCCTCTAATTCTGACACAACTCCAACTACTTTTATCCGCTAAGAGATGCTTGGTAGCATCACTCACGCCATCCAATCCCAATTCTCCCCAGTCTCAAATATTTGCTCTTTGAGGCAATGGTTCTGCAATAGTTTTCCACAAAGCAATGTCTCCTTATCAGATTTTAGGTTATTTTTTTAAAGCAGAGGCCTAGCCTTTAACTATTTACAAGCTACATACTTACTGAAATAATTCCAAGCTGAGGAGCCAACAGTACAGCTTTTCAATATCGTGACCCAGTGATTTACTTCTAATGCTTAGAAAAGTATGTCAGTGACTCATGAACATCACCAGAATGACAGGAAATTTGAGTGTAGCAGGGTGTTTTATATTACATGCAATTTGGAATTTTTTTGTTAACATGCAGTGCAATCCCTGTTAGAAAGACCAACATGAACATATAATTCAGATACCATTACCAAGAGATTAAAAAATTGTTACAATGCACCTTAAGACAACCTATACTTTTTCTTAGGCTTCAATGATTTCAAGGCTTGAAGTAACCAACTCCTTTCATGATTACACTGGTTTACGCCAAGAAAGTTATTATATTATATATTACACATACAGAAAGCAGACAATTCAGGTGAAAACTGGAACAAAAGTACAGGTGACATCAATGTCAAAAATATGTCCATTTTTACACTAAAATTTCACTTTAGTAACAAGTCTTTAAAATCATATCAGCTAGTAGCATTTGTTCAGAAAAGTGAAGAATACTGTGTTTATATTATTATTTGCAATAAAAGAAGTATTTCTCAACAGTTGCTATGACACTACAGTGTAGAACACATGCCCACCAAAGAAACAAGGTCATAACTAAATATCCAACAACTGAATTTGAAAGTTCCTTTATTAAAGTTTTGAACTGCAGAAAGTTGTTTTATTAATGTTCTCATACCATTCTTCTGTGCAAGTAGTTGTCACAATTAAGAAAGAAATCTCAGCTTCTTTCTTAAGAGTAAGGTACCCAGTTTAATTTTAGCGCAGGAAATATTAGCACAAAGACAGTAAACTGAAATTCTTTCCTTCCTTTTCCTCGTACAATTCAGAAAGCAAATAACCTAGGTTATCACTCTCCTTAATTACATCAGCTTACATACTAGACACGTATGAACAATACATTAATCTTCTCCTCACCGTGCCTATAGTCTGCTCTCCCATGCTCTTCTTTGGTTTTCCAACAGAGAAACAGGAGATGTCATACTTAAAAAATAGCCACTTTATCAGCTAATTGTCTCTCCTACAAGCAGCTTTCAACATTTCCCATTAAGAATAAAAAACACGAAAATAACTCTTTCCATAAATTCAGACCAAACAGTTCCTAAGCAAACTGTGGAAATTTTGTTTCAGGGAGAAGAAACATGATCAACCATTCATTAATGCAAGCAGAATGGTTTAACTTTTACCACTACGCTCTTCTAAAAAACTATCCTGTAGCAGCAGCTGGATATTTTTTTATAATTTAAAAGGACCAGCTGCAGTACCAGCCGCAGCACACTGAAAAAAATGACTGGCGGAATGTTGATGCTTAGAAATAAATTACAGTCTATCTGCAAACAGACCTTGTTAAAACAATTTATCCTGCCTTGTGGAAAGCAGAACTTTTGGGTTTATCTCCCACAGACAACAATAACCTCAGCACCTTGCTACTGCTGCCCCTTACAAGCTCTCCTTTATTCCTCCACCTCCAAAATGTCCATTCCCTTCACAATACTACAATATCTTCTTTATCTCTCTTAATTACCAAATCATCAAGAGGTATCAGATGCTAGGGTTTGTTCCAAGGTTTAGGTAATCCATCTGGCCAGTCAAAAGCAAGGCTCACTGCTGAACCGGCAGGCTAGAAAACAACAGGTAACTGTTGAGCTGCCTTTCTTCGATGTTCTCCAAATTTGTGCCAATTTAATATTTTGATGGTGAGGGCACAGGGTAAGAATGAGGGAGGGCTGAGAGTGAACAGAGCAGGAGATCAAACTGCCTCAAAAAGGTAACTCTCCCTCTGCAGCCAAAATTATTTTTGTCGCCTGACTGGGGCAAGCTTCAAGTAAAAACACTATTAGGTTTTACGAAAAGGACAACCACAGGGCATGATGTCACCATGCTTGATATACGATCAGAAACCAGACAAACTGTGGGCAGGGAACAGAACCCCAGCTAGCGGCGGTACACCCAGGGAAATGCCCCTCCCACCACTTAAGTCCGGACATTTGATCCATACATATGCAGGCAAAGCCAATAGATTTCAATTTTGTGTATTCACTTTTTGTGTATTAAAGCTTGGTCCTTAACTTTTCTCTCTCCAGAAGGAGCAATGTAAAAAAAAAAAAAATATTTATACATCTTAAGCTTTCTTTTTGAAGCTGAAAACAGTATTTTCTCCATAAACCTTCATTTACAGTGGATACAAAGATTTTCAGACATATACACAGTATTAACACACATGTGTCTTAAAATTTCCCTAGTCTACACACAGTTGACTTCATAAGCTTGGAGTCTTTTCAGTTATGTTCCTCCATAAACATTCAAGTTTTTATAAATATTTTTGGCTTTTCAGCCCTCCATCTGAAACAAATCCCTTCTGGAAAAGGAAGATAATTCTTCAACAAGAATGCATAAGACTGGCTAAACTTCTCCAGTTCCAGCCATCACCAAAAGAGCTAAACTCCTTTCCTCAAAACCTAAGACTTGGATATGGAAATTTTAAACACAGTGTTTGTCAGCTGGGCCATTGTGATGAATGCCTCTTCAATAAACCTGACCATAACAAGATTTCAATTTACTTCAAATACGCCAGTCTTCACTTTGCTCTTAAAACCTTGTCTCTCTTCCCTGACATATCTTAGTTTACCTTTCATGTAACAGTTTTTAAAACATAAAGAAACTCATTAAGTTATTCAAACTACACTGAAATATCATTAGTAAATTAAATTATGCCAAAAACTCGCATGAAAAGGAAAATACAAGACCTTACATCTTTTCTGGATACTCTCCAAGCACCAGTACAGTAAAATGAACATTCTCAGTTAGCTGACCTTGAGGTAATTTCCTTTTTTTATAAATTTAAATACTTGAGTTACACTAAAAGTGATGATTTTCTGGAAAACACTGAGATTCACTTTCAGACAGACAGATCTCTAAAACATATGAAACCATGTATCAAAACCCCCAAATTACTAGCAATTTCTATTATTTTGACTTCCTTCAGATACATTTCTCCACTCTCATTCTTGAATCATTACCAAGTTCTTCTGAATAAAATTAATGATACACCCAACCACTCATTACATACCCAAACAAATGGAAGAAATGGAGAAATCACAAATCATGGAAACTTAAGGTGGTATGCTACAACAATAATTGATGTGAGCTGTTTTAAACTTACAATTAGCCAGCATTTTACAAGTGACAGATAAAGAAGCAAACAGTCTCTTAGAATAATGAGAAATTCTTCTTGGGTTTGCTCCATAGAAATATACCATACAGCTCATCCCTGCTGATGGAAGCGGTAGTGAATCATAATTTCATTCGCCTCTGCAGTAAGAGATGGTTTGGTTGTAAGAAAGTTGGCTTCAAATATTTTTACAGCCGCAGAGTTGAAAATTTAGCTATGAAGATTGCATGGTCAAACATTTGATTTGGAAGTAAGTGCCTGATGAGCATGGTATTTAACTCTTCTGCACAGAAGTGGTCATAAAGGAAGTCTGTTCACCTTAAAAATCACTCCATTGTGGATTCTTTGATTAAAAATGTACGTGATCCAAACTAGCAGATTAGCGCAAACTAGTGACCGCAACTCGCTGCTATTCAACTCTACTGCAAATAACATGAGCTATGCTATAAAAAAACAAACAAACAACAACAACAAAAAAACCCCACCAACAACAAAAAATAAAAGGCATTGTTTTCCTGGAAGAAGCCAAGATGTTTTATGAAGTTTTCCATACAGAGGAAAATGTGGTTAAAAAAGGAGTCCTTAGATGCCTCTCAAATATACATAACACTCACGAAATATAGAGAAACCATTGTTTCAAGCTCTTAGAAGTTCCTACTGTGTTTGGGAAAGCACAATTTGGGGGAAAGAATGAATAGTCATAATAGTCTAAAACTGCATAAGAAAGCTTTGATATGATCCAAAGCAAGAAAATTACATATTGTTATACTTTCATGAATCAGATCCCAGCTGAGATTGGGTCAATTGCTTTCTTGCACACAGCAGATTTCAAGCATTAACTGCTTGCAGAAGAGTGATTAGTTTTCCTGGACATGGAAAGACAGAATAAAAGATGTGATTTGACAGCTCTGCAAGATCCAAAAGCAACTAAAAGAAAGAAATATGAGGAAGAAAGGAAAGAAAATAAATAATGTCTAGTAACAACGGGGTTGGTTTAATGGTTTTTATAGGGTTTCTTTTTTTAAAGATTTAACAAATTCAATATACAAGATTACTTTGTTTCCTGTGGGCATTGGTTACTGTATTTTTTTTTTTTAAATTAACTACTGCAGGTATAAAGACTTTATGATTTAGAACTGCAGCGCAAAATTAGATACAGAATCTGGCAAGTTTATTTTGTTAGCAGAAAAAGTTTTGTGCTGAGGCTGCATACATAATGTATTCATTGCTTTAAAATGTTTTAACCAGCTCTGGTTGCTCACTAGACTCCTAGAATTCTTCATGGTTTTTAAACACTCTTTTTCATTTGATGACATGACACCATAGCAGAATAATGTGAATAATATTATGAAACAGCATTTGAATTTGTAATAGCAAAAAAAAAAAAAAGGCTGTACCACATGCCTTTCAAATATCCAAGTTAACATTTTCTTCAGATGCTCTGATGTACCACATTTAAGTATCTATCTTCCAACTGCACTTTTACAAGAGTTGATGGATTGCTTAATATTTCTGCAGGAGTCTGTTAGTGTTACTGGGCAGTCATGGTACCGATGCTTCTCTCTTCTTTAATATCTTGTACAACCAAGTAGTATTTTAACTACTAACACACAACTTCAGACTTGATAAAATATTAAAGCAGCTCCCAGCAATTCAGTGAATCTATTCACAGCCAAACATCAAATACAAATTTTAGAGCACACAAAACCTATAATGAACACTATTTTTTCTAAAGCTATACTAAGAATAATTTTAAGCTCTCATCACATTAGTTGTTTTGAAGGCTAGATTATCAGCCATTTACTTCTGGAACTCTGCGTAGCCTAAGCTGTCCTTAAGGATGATGATGATCTATACAATTTGAAACTATTTTATTCCAATGTTCATACAACCTGTGATACCATACTTAAAACCAATTTGATGCTGAAAAAAAACCCACCCAACCAACTAAAACATTTTTGATGAGTATGCCATCTAACATAGCAGCAGCTGCCTCACTCAGTTCTGTTTTAGCAGGGAACTTGAAAAAGAATGAAGAATTCCTGAGCATCCTTCCTGTCACATTGTTCTCCCCGTTCACTTCAGTGCCCAATTAAACCACAGCAGAAGTTGAAGGAAAGGGACCACTGAGCAGCTTGGAGTTGTTTTCTCATAGCTATCTCAGACCACATTTCCAAAAGGTTACCAGGCTGTTCTTCTAAGAGGACAGGCAACCAGATTAAAGTTGAGTCTCAAGCAAATGTACATCTAACTTACTGGACTTTTCTACCATATCTGTAACCCTGCTTATACACACACAGCACTAGAGCAAGGAACAAGTCCCGATAAGAATCTAAAGGCCTTTCAAAGACTGTAAGAAGGTACAAAGAGCGTATTTTTGACCTGCATTAAGGCTCCCGGAGGTGGTACTGTGCTTTCCTACTCCCTAAAGTTATTGGACAACTTCATATTTTTCATGCCATTTCTGAGACTTTCAGTTCACAAAAATAAGCCTCAAAATCAAATATTTAGAAACGTCAGCCTGAAAAAATTCTTCAACTTTATAACCATTCTTTGCAGGCAGAAGACCTTAAGGGGTGAGTTTCTTTTTTCTTGAAATATGTATTTCAAATAAATGTATTTAAATCATAGCACCTCTGCTGCATGTTAGGAAGCTTAATATTTGTTGTATGATGTGTACATGCCCACAGTATCTTCAGAATTCGAAAACTGAAAACAAAACAAGTTTACTAAACAATTACTAATCTAAGCACCTATCTTTCTTAAACTTCTGATCAGCAAGTCCTGAAGAAAAAGTTGCGAGAGTATATTGGAAAAGGGGTGAACAAAGTTACGCACTGCCAGCAGGGGTGGGGGTTTTCTTTGCTATTCTAAGTAGAGCTGTTATTCAAGTATCTCTTTGAGACAGGACTGCTCTGGCGTGCTGTCTTCAACCTTTTTTCAAAGATAAAGATAGCAGACATTTGATTCATTCACATGACAATATAGACGGCACAGTTTAAAACCACAAAGTAATCAAAAAAAACAAGTTCCGTGAAAATGCATACTTAACTTTTATGTGATAAACTCACAAACTGGACACCCAAAGTAATATTCCAATCAGGAGAAACTGAAGCAATTCCTTACTGAAGTACTGTCTGGAAATAATAGTCAAAGCTGGGTTTTGCACCTAAAATTAGGTTTCAGCTTCTGTGTTTGAAAAGTGTATCAATCCCAATTACCCTGAGTACATAACGAACTGAAAATTAAATAAATCCATTAGTTTAATTTTAACTTAAATGAGTCCTTAAAGATACTTTAAAAGTGCTCCGTCAGTGAATGTTCTCAATTGAATGTATTTAACGCAGAAACATAATGAACAGGATATGCACACAAGAGCCTGGGCTGTTCTTAATGCTAAATTATTCATAGTGGTAATCAAACTGATGAATGTCACTGAGTGAAAAGACAACTCTGATCAATCTTATTTTTTCACCCACAACTAATATGCATTTGGACCATCAGAAGATTTGGAGGCCTATTGCACGTGTGATACGTTTTCTGTTTTTAAAAATGTAACACCTAGTAAAGAACTGACCTCACACAACTACATCTACTTGTTACCCACTTTGGGTTGGGGTGAGAGACAGCTTTATGCTTGATCTTAGTCCTTGCTCACCCTGGCCATGGTAGTTAAACCCATTTTTGAACACTGTTGTGGAGATACCTGGTCAAGGGAGGGGATTGTCCCGCTCTTCTCTGCTCTTGGGCAGCCTCACCTTGAGCACTGTGGCAGTTTTGGGCACCACAATAAAAGAAAGACATTAAACTATTAGAGAGTGTCCAAAGGAGGGCCAAGAGGGTGGTGAAGGGCCTTGAGGGGAAGCTGAATGAGGAGCAGCTGAGCTCACTTGGTCTGTTCAGCCTGGAGAAGAGGAGACACAGAAAACCTCACTGCAGCTACAGCTTCCTCGTGAGTGGAAGAGGAAGGGCACGCACTGATCTCTTCTGTGTGGTGACCAATGACAGGACCCGAGGGAACGGCCTGAAGCTGTGTCTGGGGAGGTTTGGGTTGGACATCAGGAGAAGGTTCTTCACACAGAGGGAGTGGTCAGGCACTGGAAGTGCCTGGGCTCCCTGGAGGAGTGGTCAACCAGCCTGACAAGGTTCTAGAAGTGTTTGGACAATGCTCTCAGGCATGTGGTGTGACTCCTGGGGACAGTCGTGTGCAGGGGCAGGAGTTGGACTCGAAGATTATTGTGGGTCCCTTCCAGCTCAGCATATTCTGTGAGTCAGACCAATACTAAATACCTATTTGTTTTTATAGACATCCATGGTCATTTGATCAATTTTTCATTCTGTTTTTCAGTCAGCTTCACCATTCAGGTAAGTAATAAGAACTTTCAAATCTCTATATATGTACTGACAATTGATTCCAACCTGTTACCAGTAATCCCATCACCTGGTTTGTTCCTCACAGACACTGAAAAACAAATAAAAAAACCAACAAAATAAAACAAAGAAACAAAGCCCTTAAAAATAAATAAATGAATAAATAAATAAAGCAAAACCAAAAGCCCAATTTGTTTCCCTCTCCCTGGAAGAATTCTGCCATTATCACCTTCTCTTTAATTTTCAGCATAATTTTGGTTATCATTCACAATTTGCACTAAAGCACTGCTAGCATACTGAGTGCAGGTTTAAAAGGCATGAAAAAGAGATAACAATGACCTGTGGCTATGAAAAAGTAAACAGATTGGGATTCAAGTTCTTCAGGTTCTGTTTGCCTTTGTCATGTGGTGTCTGTAAAATCAGACCAGTATTCCTGCCTCCTGTCAAACCACTTATTGTGAGATATTTATGCGCTCTGTTATTGTCATCATTCCTGTGGCTGACAGGAAGCACCAGCTGAAACTCTGGAGTCTATTCTAATGCACTGTAAAAATAAAAAGTCAAAGAACATGACATACCCTCTCGCTTGCCTGTAACAAGTTTTCACAAGCAACTTAGATGCTGAATATCATCCTGACTCAATTGTTCCACATAACCAGGATGACAAATTTTGTTGTATGACTTCATTTACACATCAGGAACTCTGTTACAGGAAGATATATTGGAACTGCACATGAAAATAGTTCTGCATCCCATTACAAAGAAATATTGTTCGTACAAAAAATGCTAAGAGTTCATCTACAGTAAGAAATCCCATCAAAAAAATATAATTCCTAGAGATCCTACTACTGGCACAGCTTAACCAATATTAGTACTAGTGAAAACCAAGTAAACTTTTCCAAAAAATTTACAGTATTACACTGGCTTGCAATTTACAGGACAAAGTCTTATAAAGCAAGATGGGAATCAAGGAACAAAAGAGCAGTTCACACGTTCTGCCTCCAAAGAACACTAACGTTCTTTCAGCTAGACAGCAAAACACTGAGCTGGCTTATCTTTTGGATAAGTTTTCTAACAGACTAAAGTTTCTGAAAGTTGATACCAGCATGGCACAAGACAAAAAAAAGGTATGAAAACACTTCCCTCTTTAACTAAGAATGAATTTCACAGCAGCTTTACATGAGCTGGTCCCAGAGTCTGAACATCCACAGCAGCAAAATGCTGCTGCTTTATACTGTTCTTCTCCAGCAGTACCTTCTCACAGGAAAACCAACACAAATGTCTTGAGGACCATCAGATTACACTGAACAGCAACACAACACAAGCAGTGCTCAAATCCCTACCTGTATACTTCTCTTAAATTGTGGTCTGACACTAGAGGAGAAACTCATGAGCTGAAACTATCAATAAGAGCTGCTGTGGTCATCAAACACTAACTCGAATGAAAAGGCACCATTACGAAGCTCTTACTCTTGAGGATAACTTTTTAATTCCAAAGAAATGAAACTGACCACTCCAATGCCAAAATGAAATACTTTGGGAAAAAGAAAAAAAAGTTTTGAAGTCAATTCATAATCAAGTTCCATATCACAGTTACCTACTGCTTAAAGATAGGAGAAAGAAAAAAAAAAAAACAAAACAATGTTGTGGCAGGGTTTTTTAATAATTGAAAATAAAGCTCTGGATCACAAAAACAAGGTTGGTAAATGGTACCAAAAGACAGTCTAGGGAGACTAACTTGCCAAGGGTACCTTTTCTTAACTAACCAAGTCTCCAAGCACATTTGCTTTTAGTGACAACTGAGGTTATGAGCTAAACACACCTTTTCCATGCTGACTGTTCAGTTCCATTGGTCAAAGACAGAAGGAATCAGAATGGCTTTTCCTGCAAGGAACTACAAACCATCACTCAGTAACATGCATAGTGCAGGGCTTTAGAATTCAAGCTAATTCTCTTTTGTGGGTTATAAAAAGACCTTTATGTGAACCCAATGGTAAGAATGCCTCCATGAGTTGGGAATTACTACAACAGCACATGCATGAGATAATTTATGCAGCGCTTAAAGTCACAAGCTTCCAATTTAGCCGAAAGTAAATGCCCCTAAAGAACCTTCATATTTCACAGTGCAAAACCGTATTTAAGTAATCAAAAAGTGAATAATAGAGCAGTTAGCCAGCTCTTTAATACATTAGCTAAAAGTATATCAATTCCATTGATTTTTACAATCGGCTGATTTCACATAATGGATTAAGCTCTCTAGAAAGACTGTAAAGGGAAAAAATGCTTTGCCAGAATTAGTGGAAGATGGTGTCAAAGTGCTTTTATGACAAGCATGCAGTTAAAACATTTTATTTGGGGATGCTAAATTTAGAGTACTTCTGTCAAGAATAGACCTGGTGCTCACAGTTGAGTAAAAGCCATGATTTCAACACTGCAGATATATTGTCAAGATTTCAGTTATATTTTCCTTTAAATATTTTATTCCTAGCTAAGAAACAGGAAGTTTGAACTAGGAATATGTAATCAAACTTCAACACGGCAAAAGGTTAACAGCAGGATGCTTCAAGGATCCATAAAGCCAGCAACATTTAAAAGCACTAATTAATTAACTGAAAAAGAAAGTAGAAAATTTAATAGTTATAGAGGTTAGTCAAGTACATAAGGCCAAAAATGTAAACAACTGGAAGCTAATCAACCATGATGTACAGGTAATACACTGGCAGATAAAAGACAATGTTAATAAACACAGAAGTGTCACTGAAAGTTAAATAATTACTAGTATGGTCAGCAGCCTTCTAAATTAAGCAGGCCTAGTATAAACAAGAGGATTACAAGCATCCCTGTGGAACTCAGAGAAGATCTCTGCTCAATATGAGAACATTGCTGCTGATAATTAAAAGTATCAAGGTTCAAAAGCAGCAGTGGCAAGCACTAGCAAAACTGCCTTCATATAAAACTAGTGCTTCATTCTTAATGATGATCTGAAAAAGGCTGCTTCAGCATTAGATTAGGTAAAGAATTAGAAATCCAACAGAAAAGTTCAGAAGACAAAGCATAAAAAACCGCAGTTATAAGAAGACTAAATGTAAACAGAAGGGAAATAATTTACACCTCAAAAATTAAGATGCTGCTCAGTAAAGTGGGAAGTATACAGTCCAGAGATGTGCTTTTTTGATACAATGCATAACTGAATATTCACTTATCTCTAGTGCGTCTTTATAATAAAGAATCTGTCAATATCCAAAGAAGGACAGAAAAAATTGACTGGGATGAAGAACATCACATGTAACGATCCAAGCCTACTTCTGTTAAGCATTGGTACAAGACCCATACCATAAATATCCAACATTTGCCTTCTTTAACACTTCTTATAGCTGTCATGAGCTATTCATCCAGATGAACTCCAGATAAACTCCAGTGTCACAATTTCAATACTAAAATCAACATGTTGACCCTTCAAAGGAGGAGGAGGGCACCAAAACCACCTCCTTCCAAACAAACTTTAAAAATCAAGGTCCTGAAGAGCAACACTGGAATGCAAAAGATGCACTATAACTTGGCCTGAAGGACAGCATCATGTACTTCCAGATTTTGGTTATAATTTAAGTCAGATAAAAGAAGCCTAAAATTCTTGATAAGTGATTGGTTAAGTATGAAACAGGACCATTTTAAACAGCACCACTACAACTATTAAAAGGTATTTTAATGCACCTTACACACAAAATGAATTTTATTTTAATTTGTAGGCTATTCCTTTTCTTTGTAAGCATTGACAGCTCCCATTACAGCTCAGCTTGAATCTAAAGATGGTGCCTGCACTTCCATGAGAAGACACCTAAAGACACAGGCTGGGAAAGACTGCAGAGCCAAAGACCATACCATTTTGGTCCTGTGAACCAAACCTTTGTGCTATGTGGACACTTTGACACCATGTGCACTAAAAGGAAAAAAAAAAATCACTAAAATATAAAATGTAAAATCTGTTAAGAATCTCTTGTCTCTTGAACAAAACATGATTCATTCAAAGGATTGCATTCAAAGGATTTAAGTATTTGGAAGTGCTTTATTTTTAGATGAGTGTCCCTGGCACTACTTTTTGTTCTCAGCCCAAAGACAAAGATTACACTCTTTTTATAATAGAATAAAGAAAAATATTTAACATATATGTTATCAACACATATGCAACAAAGAAAGGACAGCAGGATACTATTTCCCTAAAGCAGCAATTTGGCATTGAAATTTATTCTAAATTACCTCCATTCTTTTTCTGTATAGCTTATTCCTGAACTCATTCGAACAAATTCACTTTGAGATCATGAGGGGGGAGGAATAAATCTTTGTATAAAAGTGAAACAGTACCACCTCACCACTAGGCTATGAAATGACTGACACATGGTATTCTTAAAGCATTTTCATGACTTTCATTAGTGCCTTTGAATCACCCTATTCCTGTAAGAACAAGGTACATGAGGAATAAGGTATATTCATTCACGCAGCCTACAATTCTGAACAGACAGACATCATCCAGTAATAGTCCGTGTGCTTGTCCTTATCACCTTAATCACCTTGCTCTCAAGGGTGGCTTGTATGTGGTGTCCTTGCCAGGTAGCATTTGTATCATTTTTCTGAGGATGACCATGCTGCCACTATTTCCCTACTGAGACAATAATTGTCTCAGGTTTACATTCCTATTTCACTGGTAAGCCTGAGAAAATGCAGCAAACAAATCCAAAGTGCTAGCAATACCACTTAAAAAAAGGCCAGCATCACAGGAGGACACAGACACAATTCCAAGCCACAGAAAATGATGAAGCTGGCACTAGAAAGTGAAGTGCTTTCTTCAAGATAAGCAATCCTTTGTATTTACAAGAAAAACGAGTTCTGCGGTGTTTCGAGTGTTCAGGGTAGCATGATCTTCAATGTCTTTGCAAAGGAGTGAAGTTGAGAGCAGCAATGTATAATAATGCATGGTTAGTTACATAGTTTTGGTTTGCACAGCTGTTGGCTATGTTCATTTACAGTTCATGTAGTGCCAACATCATTTATATAAACAAAAGAGGCTGTTTCACTCCTGTTCATTGCCATAAAAGTTATTTCTTTCAGCAGCTGCTGCACAAAAATCAGTCTCTACTTCAGTATCTCACGCTGTAAGTTCACGAAGTGGCAGGTTCCAGAATCTACTAAAAACAAGCGGGACCTAAAGAAACTTGCCCATACTTAATAATATACGGGGGGCGGAGGTGGAGGGGGCAGAAAACACGCACTTCTGCTTTCTTAGAGTGGAAGGAGGTAGTAACTCTCTGTTAAAACACGACTAAAGTCACATGAAAACCAAGTTCCATTAAGCAACCACTTAGAATGAGAGCTTTCCCGACTCTCTTCAGCTTTATGAATTAAAATGCAATAAAACAAGGCTGATCCGGAGCCCAGCAGATAAGATAAACCCTAAAATATTAGTCACATGTTACGTAATAAACATCAACCGAATGAACTTGATGTGGCAGCGGTGAAGAGGTAGAGCAGGGGATGCTGCCCTGGTACTCCCCCCTGCACACACGGCCACGCTGCCGGAGGCTGCTGACACACAGCAGCTCCCGACCCCTGGAAGCAGCAACAGGACGTCCCCAGCCCCGCGACCCTTTCCCCGGCACGAGCAGCTCGGGGAGCCGCCGGAAGGCAGCCGCAGGCTGTGCGTGCCCGTCCCCCCCGCCGGCTGCCCCCGAGCGGGCACCGCGGCGGGGTCACCCCGCTCGGAGGAAGCGGCGGCCGGCCGAGGCGGCGGCTCCCCCGCAGGCGGCCGGAGAGGGAAGAAGCCCGGCGCTGCCTGAACTTGGCGCTTCCCTTCCCCCGAGCCCCAGCGCGGCCGGGAGCGGGGCGGGGGGAAGCGGAACCCGAGGCGCCCGGAGCCCACACTCACCTCGGCCCTCCTCTCGGTCGCTGGCGGCCGGACGTCGGGGCGAGGCGAGGG
>VZTG01010149.1:1907291-1972631 GCA_013397845.1 Melanocharis versteri
GGTGCCGCTGCCCTCGGCGCCCGCCTGTCCCCGGGCGAGGGCGGCTGCCGGCTCTGGTGGGTTCTAGCGCTACACGGATCGACCCGGGGGTCCCTGGCTGAGGGGCCCGTGCGGCGCTTCGAGCGCGGCCCCGCGGGCTGCGGGTGCGTGGCTGCCAGCCGGGCGGCGGCTCTCCGTGGTGTGCGGGGTTTGTAGCCGGTGAGCAGGCGTGGTGTTTTCCTGTGTCATCCCCGCTGCGCTGGCACCTGCTGCACCCGCGCTTACGTGTGCTTTAAAAGTAGGTCTGCTCGGTGGGGACCAGCGAGAACCGCGTGGCACCGGCTTGTCCTTCCTACACCTTGTGATGGGGGTCAGCAGCAGCCCCCAGCTCCTTGCTGGGCCGGGGTGGCTTCGGCATAGCTTGTGTGCCGTCAACGTGCTGCGCCAGCAGCGATGTTGGGACGCATAGCTGAAACAAATGTTGCACTGGTTCATTAGGCTGCAACAAGCCTCTTTTTAGCAGTGGCCCCTGGGCAAGGAAGCATGAAAATGTTAGATATGTGCCCTAGGACCACGTTTGTGTACTAACATTATTCAATACAACTAGAAAATTACTTCACATACACACACACCCCCCAAGAAATATTCTGACGCTTGAATTCTGTGAAGTGTTTTATCTTCTCCCTAATCTTAAATTCAGCTTTTTAAAGTTTATAGATCAAAGTTTGTATGTCCCCTTTAGGAAGTCTAACTAGCAAAGTTTCAGTGAAGAAAATGCTGGGTTTCCTTGAGTGAATCATAAGTCTCTGGAATGATGTATAACTTTAAAGAGGTATTTGTTTACAGAACCCAAAAACCATGCTGTGCTCATTATAAACATTTTTAACAAGTTTCTTGGCAGAAACCTTACATTCAAAATAGAACTTAAACAGGGAAAAGAAAAAAGTGTGCAGACGAAGTTAGGTGAATGCTGAACACGTCATACTGATGCCTCACAATTTTGGGGGGAATTTCGCTGGTGCTTCCATTTATTTCTTTCTTTAAAGATCTTTCTGTTCAGTCACTAACTCATTCAAGCCCTTTACCCACAACACACTTGAAGTTGCCTTATGGTGTTTTTATTTTATTTAACCCTAAGAGTGATTTTTTTTATTTTCTTTGCAACATCTGCAGGTGCTACTTGCTCTTGCTGCCCTCCAAAATACTTAGGCAAAACTTAGGCCTTTTCAAAGGCACTTAGGTTTTCCAGCCATTCATTTGGGACGCTTTTTCTTCAGACAAAACCAGCAAGTTCAGAATCCTCATGTACCCACACAGACTTATTGAGGATGAGTACTTAGTTTGTGAGGGAGCATACCCCTGTTTCTCCATATATTTTGATGTATATTTTGAAGCTATTTCAGGCCCAGCCTCTTTAAGCAGGAGAGTGCAGGCAGCAGCATGGTGGTTGTGCTTGAAATCCATCTGCCTTTTCTCCTCTCACTGGGGAAGAGTCAAAAGTGCAGGATGGATTCCTGAGAAGACATCTAGCCAGGGTGCACTGAGGATTAGACCAAAAGGGAATTTGGCTAATATTGACTGAAATAGTCTGAAAAAAAAAATTTGGAAAATGCCTAAAGGTGTAGTCAGATGACAGAGTAAACATTCCTGTGAAAATACCAAGGTAGCCAATGCATAAACAGTAGGACAAGGAGGCGTTCTTTGCCCAGTGGAGGGCTCTCACATATGTTCACCTTCAGTGAGCTGAATGGGATTCCTTGTGTGCTTAAACAACTTAAATGTTTCAGCTTTGCGGTATTGCTCATCTGATACATCCACCAGGGAGTGTGCACTGTGACAGGTAGCTTCCCTGTGAGAGGTAATGCACACAGGAGCTGTCGAGCTGCCTGCATTTAGCATTTATAGGCTGGGCACTAAACATGTGTGTGCTTATACACAGACAGATAATACAAGAAGTATCAAGCTTTTCTATGAAAAAAAAAAAAGTGTGTTTTCAATTTACACTAATTTTTTTTTTTTAATTATCCATTGCATGCAAGCAGCTTAACACTTGCTCTGTTATGATTGATGATGCCATAGGATGTGTCCCAAGTTCCTGTGGTGGAATGTCTTTATGACACCTCAATTATCTATTCTGTTGCATTGCAGCCAAGTCCAGGAAACTCACTTAGCAAAAGTGTTATTAATTTCATGAAAAGAAAAAGGCAATGTGAGATGTCTAGATACAGCCAAAGACACTTTAAGAAGTGACATGAATTCACTAAATTCTGTAAATAAAAATATGTAATTTTGGGGTAAGTGAACATTCAAAAGCATAGTCTATAATTTAAGGACTAAATTTATGGCATTTGTATTTAGAGAATTATACTGACATTCAGGTTTATGGATTGTGGAGCACTACTAAGTCAACTTTGTAAAATTATTATTGGAGGGATCTTTTACAACATGTACATCTTTAAGTTATGAGAACAAATACATAATTTTTAAAAATCTTTGTGATGGTTTGTAATTATAGTCAATGCTAGCCTTTTGATTTCATGGGACACTCAAATTCCTCTAACATACATATGGCAGAATTGCCTGAAGGGAAGCAAGAAAAAACTTTGGGTATTTTTCTTACTTTGGTCACGTTTGCCCAAGCTGCGCCATTCCTCCAATGTGCCCAGAACCCCACAAAATACCAGGTCTAAGGAAAACAGTAGAGGAGACGCCCCTGTGTAATTTGTACTACATCAGGCACAAACAAGCACAGTTCCCTGCATAGGTCTCCACCCTGTATCTGCAGCTCACCTACAGCAGCAGAGAGGTCAATTGACCATGACAAATGTCAAAGCTGCCAGATGAGGAACTGAAGTTCAGGCTACCTGCAAGGTAAATGGAAGCATCAATGACCAGATCCCACCGGCAAGGCACATGTAACTATAATTCACATCAGCAGCATGACTTAGTGTCCTGAGGACAACAGCCAGGAGTAGCCTTGCCAAAGAATTCTCACAGAACTGGGATTAAAATACTCCCCAGCTGAAGTAGGTTACAGTGCCAGGGTCTGGCAGTTTGCTGCATCTGAGGCAGCATCCCATTTGAACTGAATGCAAACAGGCAGTACCTTAGTGGAGGTCATTTTGCACTCATTCAGTATTTAGATGGTGCTTAGAAACCTTAGAAATAAAAAGTATACTTATGTGCCAGATACAGTCCGCTTTGTCAAAAGGAAGAAATATGTTAATACTGTCTTCACATCAAATTTGGGAAAGAGTTTTTCTCACCAGAGCTAATTACCAATGAGGAAATTGGCATTTATTGTTGAGGTTGTTACAAAGGGTGTCATAAACTAACTTTATTACAGCAAAAGTTGACCTGTATTTGCATTATTTCCATTGCATCGTCTTTGCTTTACAAGCTGTCTGAAATAGCTGTTCTTGGAAGGTCTCCAACAAAGCATTCTCTTTGGGGCTACTAACTGCAAATAAGATTAAAGTTTAATATGTCTGGTAATCAGTTTTCTTTTAAAGAGTGCAATCTGATTTCTTATGGTCAGTTGGGATCCCACATACCCTCATCTCCTCTGTTTTTCAACTTGCTGCTTTCAATAACCCAAAAAGGCAATTTGCCAACAGATGTCCTTTCACCACTTTTCCTGAAATGGAGCACCATCTGAGAGGCAGTCATACATGGCTTCTACTCCAGAATCCCAGACTCCTGTCTTTTAAATGTAACCTCTTTTCTTTTTTTTTTTTCCCCTTGAGCCTGGCCAAGAACAAAGTGCTTTATGCCCTCCATTTGTTCCCGTGACGTGCAGTGAATAAAGGTGGGTAAAATCTCCTTTGCTCAAAACTAAACAACAGGAGCAGGTAATCTCTGTACTCCTCATTCAGATCATTGATTTGCTCCAAAAGAACTGTGGCTGTACTGGGTGGATTTTTCTTTATATCAATGAAAACACCTTTTGGGGTAAATGGCAAAAAGAGAGAGAACACCACAAGAACTTGTCTGCCTTTCATGAATCCAGTCCTACCTCCCAGCTGATCTGATCTCACTCGACTTTTAAGGATGAGAGGAGGGAGCAGCTGGGATCTGTGCTGACACCCAGAGGGAGGGTAAGAACTGTCTCACCTCCCAAGGTGAGGAGTACAAAGGTTCCAGCACTCTCACTTCCCATGAATGCTCCCTGAGGCCGCGAGTGCACAGCCCTTGTCTGCTTTCCTCCTTTGCTGGGAAGGACTAGAGAGGGAACAGGTCTCCTTCCCACCATTCCTTCCCCTATATTAGACTGTAACTAGGATGCTGTCCTGGACCTGAAGAGATAACTAAGGACAGAAAAACAGTGAGACTGGACCTGCAAAACTGGACTGCGTAAGCCTAGCCCTAAAGATATCATGTGGGTTTTACAGCCTAATAATTATTATATCATTTGGCATCACGTGCAAGCTTCATGGCAGCCACACAGTGCTACTGACATCTGTGCTGCAATATTGTACCACAGAAGGGTCAGGAGTTGCAGGAGACCATGAATCATTAAGCAAAGCTTTTGATAAAAGAGCATGCTGTTGTTGAGTTCTGCAATTTTTTTTTTCCCAATATTCCTAAAATTCATCTTGATTGATGCTATACCTTTCCTATTGGGCCTACTGGAGGAAACCCCCAGAAGATAACATCTTCAAACTGTTACTTCCTCATTGGGGGATAGTTTCTCAAATCCCAGTCCTTTTTTTTTTTTTTTTAACTCTCCCATTGAACAGGTTTCCCAGAGAGGTTGTGGAGTCTTCCTTACTGGAGATATTCAGGAACTATCTGGACACAATCCTGTGCCACGTGCTCTAGGACCAGACAACTCACTGTGATCCCTTCCAACCAAACCCATTCTGTGGTGAAAACGAGCTTTCACACAACATCAGAGCATATCGGTATATTCATCAGTTTGGTTGTCAGAGGTCCAAGAGGATTTAAACCAAGTTTGCCAAAGTAGGACATTGCTTCTAGATATAAACATTTTAAAGAATGAAAATGCCAGTTTTCAAAACATTGTTAAAAGGTTTTGGCAGGTATGAAGGTGCTTCCATTTCCATCTACATTAAACCTGGAACATATTCATCACTCTTACACAGCCTGTTGTTATTCCATATGTGATAATTTGTTTTGATACTTATTTCTAAGTCCTGTAACATGAAAAAAAACAGAGTCCTGTGTTTCTAGGCTGTTTCTGTCACGGCAATGTTTCAATATATTACAAAGCACTTAATCTGCAGCTACAAAACATGGATGTTCAAAAGACAAAAGAAAAATAAGTATTACATTTCATTCAAATACACATGCGACCAAAAGGACTGAAGATTTATCACAAACAGCTCCAGCCTTTACAAAGTGGTCCCATTCTGGAAGAAATATGAATGTGCTTTCTCCCAAGAAAAATAAAGGCAGCTTGACAGCAACATAAAGGTATAGTAAACTTCTAAAAGATGAAGTCTCTATTTTACTTTTTACCACAATAACTTTATGTTATGGATAAACAAAGACAAGATATAATTTTATGCAGCCATTTGAAAGTTCATAAGCCTGGCTAAAGCAACTTTTCATGAGCAGCCTTAAAAAACAACAGTAAAACTAGCAACTATGTTTGCCTGATACACTGTCACATCTAGAGGATAGTAAGGTCTGTCTAACACCACCAGCTCTCCCTGCAGATGGGATCCCAGTGTTCCTATTTCAGCAGGATGTTTTTGTCACTGACTTAAAAATAATAAGTGATTAAAGCGAGAGCAGATACTAAATGTTTTCACATAAAAGCCTGTCACAGATTTCTCACCCAAATGCTTCCATCTATCCTTCACTATTTACCATCACTGTTCACACAGCAGGTCAGCAGTATAATTTTTTGCCAAAAGTGAAACAAGGCAATTTTGTAGGGGATGCTGGAGGCCACTTGGAAACCAATTGCTTGAAAGAGAAGGTCCCTTCTGAAAAGGGACTGTAAAAGCAGCACCCGAGGCTTCAACTTTGTACCTCGATGGCTCCTTTAATAAATAGGCTCTGTTTATCACATACAGAAGAGCAAAGGAGAAGAAATGGGCTTCCCACAGACAGGTCTGCAAGGCGAAGTTACCGTCTGCTTCACACATCATAGATTAAGCAGAATAAAAAGGCTGAATTCATCAGTGTAGAGATACAGTGCCTCATTAAATTACGCCTTCAGTGACAACTGAATAGTCCATTTGCCTTCAGCAGGTGGAGGCAATGATTGGAACTTAATAAACAGTTGTGTTAGAAAAACACTATCTGTTATATATATGGCTTGTTAAGCACAAGCAGCAGAAGAAAGCAGGAACATTTCTTTTTTTTTGTTACAAGCATCAGAAGAAATTACTGGCAGATAAAGGAACTGGACTGATGTGATAAAAGTACACTACTTACCACTCACTTTTCAGGTAGAATAAGCCCTTAAGATGTATTTGGTAAGTTTTCCATTAGTCTTGTATTCCTAAAGTGTGCACTGAGTAGCATTCCAACATATTATTTTCAGTCAAAGTACTCCACCCCCTAATTTAGATTCCAGTTTGATTTCCCAACTGGGGTTTTAAAATAATTAACACTTACACCAATTCAATTATTTAATTACATTTACCATTTACCTAAATGGCATTGCAAGTGAGCTACACCTGCATCAATGGATGGTTTGGGACAGACCATAGGTGTGTTTAACTTCATGGCCTCTCTCTGACATCTCCTAAAATGAGTACCCTGGAAAAGATTAAACGGGCCACTACAAACACATGGTGACACTTCGCCGGCTTCCAGCAGAACTTGGGTTTCCTTTCTCTTTTCAATACAAAGGTGATTTGCAGTTCATTTGTTTTTCACAACTTGTAGGAGTCTGCAGAGGCAATAACCCTTAAGATGACTCTTAGCTAGGTAAGGTACCTCTCCTGAGGTACATGCCTAATTGAAATGTACTGGCAACATGCAATTGCTGCAGGTGAGCTTTGTAGACAAGCAAGCTGCTGGCAAAAGCAAAAGGCAAATATCACCTCTATGTCTTAATTCAGTTTCTCCATTATCGTCATTCCTAGACCATGGGAATTCACATACCCTCCCTAGGGGTTTGATTTCTGGAAACAGCAGATGATATGTATGTGGGTCAAATAATTTATCCAATGTATAAAGATGTGGGGTTTTTTGGTTCTGTTTTTTTTTTCTCTGTATAACCAAGAAATAACCCATCACTCAGATTTCTTTGTTAACAATTTTCAAGAATTAGGAAGATATCTAAATTTTTACTGGTCCGTTCTTCTTATTAAATCCTTCTACCCCATAATATTGAAGTGTATACAAGTATAAAATATTTGGCTTAGGATATGTTTAAGTGATAAGGGCATTCTAACACATTTCCTTCTGTCTTGCTGTGTAGCAAGGATCTCTGATCTTAGTACATTCACTGCCTCCCTTCCAGGCTTGCACTGATTTTAGACAAGGTGGATGAAAATCTCTCCACCTGGAGCTATTTCAATGCTTACTGCCCAATTCTTAAATCCTGTACAGGAACAGAATGCACTGTTGCTGAGCACAAGCCCAGGACGGAGGGATTAGGGGAAAAAAAAATCCAGCACCTCAAGGCAGTACTTGGCAGCTGCTGTTTCAGCCCCAGAGCTACAGCAGCTGCCACAGCCAAAGCAGCACTACTTGGCACAGACAAAATAAGGAAGGTTTGACTGATGTGCTTCTTCCCACCTTGTGGCTTGCCTGCATTTTTTAACTCATCCTTTACATGATGCAAATAGTTCTACCTGGAGAGTAATCTTGTGGATCCAAGAGAAAGACTATGTTTTCATCCCTATTACACAATACAACCACAGAAACCTCCCCTATATTCCTCCCAGCCAAATATTATGCTAAATTAAAAATAAACCACATTATTTTCAGAAATTATATATTAAATAATTATATATCTCATACATTACAATTATATATCAGAAATCCTAGCACATGTGGACAGTAAGAAAGATCCTTTCCTCAAATGTAACAAACATGGAGCCATGAGCTATACTTTTAGGAAAAGATGAGAAAACGATTGAGCATACAGTCTAGAACCAACAGAGCAGCATTAATCTATTTAATTCTATATGAATCTATTTTCATACCTTTCCTTTTCTCCAGGGTTTTCCAGAAAAGGGTTTAACTCTCCAGAGTGCCATTTCTGAGACAGCTTCCCATAATGCAAGAGAGAAAAGTCTATGAGCTTTCCAGTATAATAAGCGAACAGCAGATGTGTGTGAGTACAGCTCAGTAAGTAGGTACTTCCAGAGAGCTTAGATAAAGTGCTTAATACAATGCCCAAATACCACAAGTCCCAGTGGGATAGTGAAGCTTGCTATGGAAAAGAGACAACGGAAGAAAATCAAAGACAGTGCAGGAATATGATCTTTCCTTTTTGAACCCTTTCAAAGTCCAACAACTTTTGTGTGAACTCACCAGTCTGATGCAGTCAACAGAATGATGCTGCATGGGCTGTAGCCATGGAAGGCAAAATAGTACCTGCTCGGGGTTATTAACTGCATCCCAGTTGTCCTGTACTAATTCTGGGGCTAATCATCAGAGCCAGGAGTAAGCACAGTATTATAATTTCTAAAGGACGATTTTAAAGCGGCACCTTCGCATCTAAACAAAGTCTAGCTTTTTGCTACTCATCTGAACACAAGATCTGAGTTTTATTAAATATGGGGAGCATTGGCACTGGTTAGTGCAGGTGTTAGGTGGGTAAACGTGCATCCCCCCCAGTTTTTAACCTGAGGTTTTCACAGCTATTGCAGATGCAACTGCCTCAGTCCCATTCCTTTTAGACAGACAGCTACACTTGCACCAAAGCCAGGAGACACGACACGCAATCCTAACTACACTACACATGACCCTGTAATGCAGGGTGCAACCCTGTGACCTCCCTCCCTGCTTCTCGGGAGGCAAACTGGGGTCTTGCCTCAAGCTGCAAAGCAAGTCAATGACATAGTGCCAAAAGGATTCAAGGTCTCGCCTCCCCTCCCATTCCTGGGCTACATTATTAAGTCATGCTTCTACTTGGTTACATGAATCTCACTTTTCTTTACAATGTATCACTGTGTAGCAGAGTTTTAACAATAAAAATTACTTTATGATTTTAAGTATCCTTCTTTGGATAAAGAGAAAAGCATTTTCTTGTAAAATACACTCCCATCTTGCAATGTAAGTGTTAAATCTCTAGCTGAAAGACTGTTTATGGTCTGCATAGTTATTCTTTCAGGGTATGACATCATCCTCAGCACATGCATAGCCCAGAACACAGTAAATTATTCTTCCTGAAAATACCTTTCATTACTCTCAGATTGTTAAACATCACCCAGTGGCAAATTTGTAACTGATGTCTGAAATTGATTTGCATGCTTATTTCTTTTGTTATCTCACTGGGGTCTCTTACCTTTTGTGCCTACAATAGAACTAAGGATGTAAATATTTTAGGATTGAGAGAATAAATTATTCTAGCCTATTTGCCATTTTCTAAACCTGTATTTATTTACTTCTTACAAATGACTTTTTTATTGCAAACAATATTCTTTCACACAGTTACACATCCTCTGGTAATACCTCAGATGCAAAATACTATTTTCTACCCAACCTTTGATGTAGGACTTCAGCCTCATTTGCAGCCAACTTCTGCCCATGGCCACTCTCCCTGACTTTGCAAAGGAGTGACATTTTGAAGTTAACACTGTTTTGTTCATTCAGTATCACTACTCCAACTAGCTGAACATTATCAGGATGATCTGAGGCCTCTGAAAGCAAAAGGTTTAATCAGAGTCCCTCATTCAGTCTTTGGAAGTATTCTTCAGAAAGATAATACAGGCTTAAAATTGATTTCTTGCAGGACCTGTGAGTGGCTGCTGCAGAGAATAAGGAGATGGCACAGATAGCAGTCCCATGAGGAAAATCACTTTAACCTGAAGAACACTGGAATTCCCAAAAGCTGAATGGTGATGAAAGCAACTATCTGAATACATAGGCAGTGTTTTGATGTTTTTGTGATTGCCTTTTCTTCATGACTTTTGGAGCTGTTTTTTTCTTAGTTCCAGTAGCAACGCCAGCACCTGCAGTTTGCTGCTGTCCATCAGCTAAGTAAGTGGCCAGATCCACCCTTTTGTTATGGTGGATCAGGCCCTTAATCTGAACAGGACTGTCTGTAATGAATCAAACAACTTCCACGGTGTTCTTCTGTATATGGCACAGTTATTTACTTCCATGTAAAACAGGCCTTTCAGGCACAAGCGCTGTGCTGCTTCTAATATCCAAACAGCGATGAACTCCGGGTCATATATTCAAACAGAGCAGGAAACACCACCCTTTCTAAACGTCTTTCAGCTATGCTGTCGGTGAACCAGAGTTTCTATTTCTATTAAATGGGCAGAATTACCTTCCCTCATGTGTCCAGTAAAAGCAACCTGCTCTAGTGGAAGGCATCTCTGCCCATGGCACAGGGGTTGGAACTAGCCAAACTTTAAGGTCTGTTCCAACCCAAACCAGTCTGTGACTCTCTATTTTTTTGTTTGGGCTCTCGTAGTTGATCACCTTGCTACCAAACAACATGCCCTGATCTTCTGAATAGCGCCTTTATTAGGATTGTTGTTCTAGAGGCACTTTCCTATTCAAATTCAAACAAATTTTTGGACATACAGAGATACAGAGGAAAAGAAAGGAAATGGACAAAACTGATAATTTTTCTATTTGAAAACAAGTTTTCCTGCTGCTCCAGACAGACGCAGAGAAAAAAAGATAGTACTTAATGAGGTGGTACATATTGTACTTCTTGACAGCACTGCTGAGCCAGAATACCATTTTTAACATGAAAACCAATGCAGTAAATAATGTGCCTTTCAAATACAGATTTAAAGTAAAAAACAATACACAAACCAACTTATCTCACCTAATTTTCTTAAAACATAATGGTTTTATTGCCTATATTTGTATTTATTACTGCTCCCTCTTCATCCCATTTCCTACCTCACTCTTTTTTCTCAAAAGAGAAGATAACAGATGCTAGCAGAGTAACCCTCAAGATAAAAATACCTAAGAAACCACGCACAATTTCCCATGAATTATTTCAAAGCATGGTCCTAAAGGAGTATGGTCATGCACTGCAGCCTCATAACTGAGTTTTGGTCAGTGTGGGACATTGTTTTACACTGCTAGAATAGAAATGCTGCTCTAACTGTATGAAAAAGCTAACAAAGTTTATAAACTTGAAAAGTTTAGAACTCCTCTGCTGGCAAGGTTAAATTACTCCCTGCTCTGAAAGACTGAAACCATCTGGGAAGGGAAAACAAAATGAGGCGTCAATTATCTAGAATGAGCTTGTGCTTCACATACAGCTTATCAATAAATATATAGGCAGACCACAGCAATTCTACTGAGCCAGCCCAGCCTGCAGAAAACTTATTTTATGCATGTGATTTGGGAAGCATGAAGAAAAGAAGGCTCATCCAAGGCTGGTGCAGTCACTTGGAAAAATGTTGTTAACTGGAAGGGAGTTCAAAGAACTCTGATGGGTAAAAGCAGATACCTTTGGCTGCCAGCATCAGAGTTGACAAAAGCTGTGGTCTTCTCCACTTACTCCCAGCTGCAGAGAAGCCAAAGTTACCTTCACTATCAACATTCATCAGTAGGTTGGAATCTTATTGTCCAAGGCCTACAATCTTTCCTCTCTCAAAAACCCCAAAAAAGGCAAAATGAGATGATCCCTGGAGCAGCACTCAAAAATGTAGCTTTTGAAATTTCAGAAAGCCAACTCGGATTCTTTAAATGTAATTTTGGAATAATTCTAATTTAATTGTTGTGTTTTGCCTCAGAGTTTTTGTGCCTATGTGTTTCAATTAACATTTTCAAGCCAAAACGTAAAAGCATTTTGCTGTAAGTAACAGTAGAAGCTAATGTAAAAGCTAATGGAGATTGTTCTTACCATTGAATAAGGCACAAAGGACAATAAGAGCCCCAAAGAATTTACCATCCAAAGGCTCATTAAATTCAGTGGGACTACTTCCAAGATTAAATGAACACTTCTGGGCTGAGTATTTGTGAGATTTCATATTGCAGACGTAAGATACAAAACTTCCCCGTGAGACTGGGGAACAATTACGCATAACAGGAGGCATGTACTCACTTACTGTGCTCTATAGCAAAGCTTTAATGATAACAGGAGAAGCCTCTGACATCTTCTGCCACACACTCACTCATACCTCTCTCTATATATATGTGTATATATAGATGTTTTATCTTTTAATATATCTTCTCATATTTGTGTCTGGGTATGTGACTGGAAGTCACATAATATTGAAATCTCTCTACATTTATGTATATATATTTATTCAAATCCAATCTATCACTGCTGTATGGCATATAGTGTAATAAGAATTCATAAGCTAACAAAGCAACGGGGCAGTTAGATAGAAAGTCTTTCATACAGGTTGCAACTTCATTCTCATAAGATATCAGAGGTCCCACTTCCAGTTTTAGAGAAATATCATCTCCTTAAGTGCATGAAGTAACTCCTCTTTCTGCAGGAATTTTAGCTCCTGCTATGGTCATTGGAGAGTTTTCCTCTGCTTCCAAGAGGAATCTGACCAGGCCTTGCTCTGTCCAAACAGAAATCACCCAGACAAGACTATCGTGCCCCTGCTGATGCAGGAGTTACGCATTTTAAAGCAGTAGATATTTCATGATCACCAATACAAGAAAAAAACTTCAAACAACACAAAACCCAAACCACACCCAACCAATCTTATTTCTTCTATATATTGTTTCAGATGTAGCAAAATTCCCTCTTTTCAACCTTGTGTACAATTTTAAACAATCAGAGTCTTATGAAAGTGGGAAAGTGGATATGGACCACTGCTTTGGGACTAGGCAGGTTAACATTCTAGCAAAATATAAGAATTCAAACCTTAAAATAACAAGGGATTGTGTTCTGCAGAAAAACCCTTACATCTTGTCAGGCTGTTCAAACTAGTTTCTGGTATTCATACTGAACTCCTACCAGGTTGGGTATTTTGTTTGTTTGAACAAAAATCTGGTATTTATGTAAACATTCCTGAAATACAATGAACTTGCATCTTTTTAAACAGGAGATTGAAAACTGCCTACCTGCCTACAAAATCATAATCGCTTCATGAGTTAAAATCACATCCCATATTGCTCTCATTTAACCAAAATCCAGTCTTCTAAAGTTAGTAAAAAGAAGCGGCTTATTAGTGTTAGCTAACACCAACATTAAACAAATGAAAACAAACAAATAGCTCATTTAAAATTTAAGGCAAGTGTGGAAAGGAAAAAAAATATTTAATATAATTTGAGTAGACTCTTTTCTCCAAGAAACATAAAGAAAATACCATCAATTTTCAACAAGCATCGGCAGAGCACACATTTAGAAAATCACTTAAGATTTCATCATGGCAAAAGCAAGATAGCATCAGTATTTTAGATTCTGTAACATCTGTTTACAGTCAAGAATTTTTTCTGAAGTACTATAAATTGGCAATTGTTTATGTACAGTAATGGACTCAATTACTCCTACCCCAGATTATGCAATAAGCATATTCAGTAACTGAGATAATTAAGCAACACACATATACTCTGAGCTACAGCACAGCCTTGCCAGCATTAATTCTGGCAAATCAGAAGACATGCACACATTGCAATGTCATTTATTCGCACTTCATTTTTCAGTATTTCAACCTTCACTGTTTGCTTCCGCAATGCTAATGTACCACTGCCTTGCAAATAATTAAAATTATGGTCTGACCACATGCAGTTTGAAGAAATTAATGTGTGACCTTCAACACTACACAGAAACACATACATGCTAGAAAACAAGGTTATGTAGCATTAGGGAAACCACTACGCAAACTTATGCACATTATAAAAGTCAATACACCAACCAAATTTTAGAAGGCACCTTTTGATTGCACAAAGATGTGTTACAGCCTTACATTACAGAAATGCTTTGTTTGCTCTTTCTTCAAAGTCTCCCTCAAAGTCTCAGTTTAACCACCATAATTTGTCTCCAGGCTTTAAATCTGTCAGAAATATTCTCCACTTCTATTAATTCTTCTTTTTTTTTTTTTTGTAGGCCAAACACTTAAGTTGCTGATAGCTGCCTTTGAAGGCCTAAACCTCCTTAAATTTACTAAATACGTGGCAGAACAAAAATGCTTCACATCACCAAACTCGCATTATCTAACATCTCTTAGAACTTACTAATTGGGAGAGACTGAATGTCACTGCAGATTAATGCACCTCCTTTCAGTATGAGCACCTGAGTTGAATCTAATCTGCACAAAAGTGACTAAAAATCAATCTAATCTGACAGTGGTGAAATTATTAGGTATAATTATATGCATTCTCAGATCCTTAGCTGGAGAAGACAAATTCCTTGAAACACTTCAAGAGAGGAATTTAAATATTTGTAGGTTTGTTGGGTTTTTTAAATAAAAAAAAAAAAACACCATGCAGGTAACATTTTCAATCATAAAAGATGAAAGGTGATCAAGACAATATCTTCTGTTCATATCAGCCCTCAATATTTGCTACAGGAAACAACAGATTCCCATGCCAGAAGTGTGTTGGAGGAAGGAAGGAATTGGGGGAAGGGAAAAACCTTGAAAAGTATTCATATGCATCATTTTTAATTACCTGAAAATGTGCATTACATTTTTAATGATGGGCTCTTTTCCATTAAAGGGGCAGAGATCTTAACCTCCTCATAGAATGACATAATCAGCAACATTTCTTGTTGGCAAAGGGCTGTATATATTCACCTAATACAGGCAAGTGAACTCAGCCTTTTCACCAAATTCAGGGTAATGGACATGACCAGGAGAGCACAACCCTGACTTGAGGCTACTTTTTCTTTTTCCTCATTCAGTCTGCTGGGTGATATTCAACTACAAATTAGAGAATGTAAAAGACAATACACCTATTTTTGTCCATAATCTCAGCAATAACACAACACCAAACAGTACTGAGAAAAAAAAAATAGTTTGTTTCAATAGGCATGATTAGTACTGAAAAGATTCAAATTATTTTGCAAATTTTTTATTGTACAACATGACATACTCAACAGCACTCAGTTAACAATGATCTTCATCAAAATCTTTCTTCAGGCAGTAAAATACATCCATTTAAAATCCCAGTATTAAAAAAAATTAGACAAAAATGATTAAATCATTGTATTCTGAGCATTAAAAAGCACAGAAAGGCCATGTGTTAGAACTTGGAACGTGACAGTGTGACTAAACCAACAAATTTGTATTCGGTGAAGAGAATGGTTTCTCATGTCAAACATAATCACATTGTTTGCTACTACTGTCTTATTTTTATTCCCAAATGCACACGGGCAGTGGAAATCCAGATGATACAATCTATCAAAATTCCCAGAAGGCTTAAGGAAGCTAACGACCTACCAAAAAATAATGAAGGCTCTTGCACAGATGAAGAATTTTTCAAAAATAGAATAAAATCACCTACAAGAGTTAAGGAAGTAAACAGTCCTCACAGAAATCTATCCTGGGACTCGTGCTGCTCCTTGTATTTATAAGAAAGTCAGAAAAGGAGATGTAGCAAGGTGGCAAAAATTGCTGATGCCACTTCATTATTTAGGGTGGTGAAGATGAGGGCTTATAATGAAGAGCCACATACAGACCTTATGTAACTTAGAAACTCAGCAATAATCCAGCACAGGAAATTAGTTAGAGACAAATGTTTAAAGATACACAAGAGAATAAAGCTTTCCAAATTTCAAACATACAATGAGCTGAGCAGTATTACACAGGAAGAGGGGCCTTGAGGTTAGGACAGCAGATTATGGAAACATAAGCTTAGTGCTCAACAACAACATCACAAAAAGAAAAAAAATCACTTATTTGAAAAGGAATTGAGAATAAAACAAACAACATCTCTTTGCTACCTATACAGTGCCTGCATCTTAACTTCTTTATGACTTTTGTTCCCTCCATCTGAAAGGATGTAGAGCTCAAAATGTTCTGAACAGGGCAACAAAGAGAATCCAAGAATCATCTACCATATAATAAATAGCTATGTAAGCTAGAACTTTGGAATCTAGACACAGAAATGTTTAAGAATGAGTAAGGTAAAGGTTTATAAAGTCATTAGCTGCAATGGAGAGTGTGGGTCTGTCTAAAAGAACAAGAGCCAAGAATCACCAAATAAAGCTAAAAGGGGGTCAGGTTCAAAACCAAGAGAAAGGTTTTCACACAGGTGATTGAGCAGCAAGAACTTCTGGTTGTGGAATACCATGAACACCAACAGCTCAGACTTTTTCAAGGAGGACCAGATAAATTCATGGAACTGGAATCTAACAAAAGCTACTAAATACACAGAAACCATCTACAGAAAAAGTATCATCCTGTGCAGTTGTCCCATTTGTACAGTATTCCCTGCACATCTGCTTTCAGCTCCCACAGAGATGGTGCACTGGGTTAAACAGTCTGACCCCCTCCAGCCAGCCTCACATTCTCACTGCTCTGTGTGAAAGCACATGCCTTTAACGAATAACCATGGAGTTGACAGAATCACAGAAAACAGAACTGCAAAAATTCTTGAGAGGTCATCTAATCTACTCTCCTGTCTCTGGGTAGAATCAGTTGTGCATGATCTTTTGTGGCAGATGTCTAACCTGTTTTTCAAACCCTTCAAAAGCAAGCTATTCTAGTGTGAAGCGGGCCTTCTCTGAAAAAAAGCTCTTTGTAATACAACCTGAATCTTCCTTGCTGCCAAGTTAATCCCTTTATTTCTTCATTGTTAAAGACACAGAGAGAGATGGGCCCTCCCCTTTTGCAGTGGCCTTTCATATCCTTGGTTATCTACCAAAACTGAGAAAGAAAACCCAAACCCTCTCAAATTGCGATCACCTTTTCATTGAAAGAAAAAACCAAGCATCATTCCTTGCAAATACCAAAATTCCTTTAAATATTCCCACTTGAGTGGATCACAGAAAGTAACAAAACAGATTCTTCTAGTAGGGATGTTACTAGTAAAAAAAAAAAAAAACAAAAAAAACCAAAAGACAAACCAAAACCAAATAAAACCCAGAAACACAGAAACCCAAAAATGTGTAAAGTCTGGTTAGTATATAAAGAATGGCCGATAGCACATAATAAATTGAGTTCATCTACAACAGGCACAGAGGACAGCTATTCCTTTCCTGCAGGAATCTCCTCCAGTCCCCTTCTCCTCATGTCACATAGATAACCCAAATTCTCAATCACTCTTCACAGACCGCACTCCCTAGACCTCAGAGCATCCTCCTCTTCAAGAAAGACAGGAAAGATTTGGAGAAAGCCAGAGGTGTAATGCCCAAAGCTAGACATAGCATTCAAATTGAGCCTAACCAAAGCTTTGACAAGCAAAGGGAATACAGCGTGTGCCTTGCAGGCTTCCTGCTTGTGTGACGTGTGTGTTTCAGGGCACTGCAATCCCGCTGATTCATAGCCAGCTCATAAATCACCCAGGCTCTGCAATGCCTTCTACTGCAATTGTTATCCACTCATTTTTACCCCAGCCCATGATTTATGCCGTTCCAATCATTTTCATTTTTTTTCTTTCATACAGAACAGTTTCTACTAAAGAAGAGATGATCTTCTTAGGAATTCTAGCTTTGCACTGATGCTAAACAGCATCAATTTGCTTCTCTTGGTCACTTCACATGAGCTGTAAGGATTTCCCAGGATCCACAGATGAGACTTAAAATCACTGTCTGTAGAAATTAAGTGTGAATTTGTGCTTGTCTGTGCTGATTTATTTACATATATATATCTTTAAAACACAAAAAAAAAAAAAAAAAAAAAAAAAAAAAAAAAAAAAAAAAAAAAAAAAAAAAAAAAAAAAAAAAAAAAAAAAAAAAAGAAGAAAAAAAAGAAGTCCAGAAATATTTTCTCTAAGTTCTAATCTTATGCTCCCACTGGGTTCCTCTTGAGTATCTGCACATTTAATTAGGGCTTTTTTGTCCATCCACTCATCCGATTTGCACAGTAGCAACTCAGAGCAGACACCTTGGCTAAGACATTGGGTGCAGTCCGACTAGTTCAGCACACACCAGAGTAGTTTATCTAGCATTTGAAGTCCTAGTAAGCATTTAAGGAAAAAAAAAGTGAGACTGACAAACAGTTACCAAAGTCAAGATGTCATCAAGCAGATGTCACACCTTGGTTGAATTCTGCATCTTCACCTTTTGAGCTTTTTTCTTGCATTGAGAATTAATAGTGAGCAAAGCAAATAACATCCACAAATTGCCCACTACAGTTACAGACACTGTTGGCATTATTGACTTATTCAAATTTGTACCCCAATTGCAATAAAAATACCACAGGCTTAATGTACAGGCAAATGCAAAATTAGTATAGAATTAAGAGTGCTATAGCACCAGAAGACTTGTTGTAACTAGCAGAGACGCATGAGCTAATCCCTCTGAGCAATTTATTCAGTGACTTCAACCCCTGTTCTTTTAATGAATTCAATGGGACATTTTTATTTCTGTGAATTTATTCCTTAGAATTATTAACAAATCAATTATATAACCATGTTCAGTCTCCAGATTGCTTGCAAACTAATAGCCATCCCACCAAGGTTTTACGTTCATAAATCAGATTACTTATTCAGCTAATCCACCTATTTTTCAGTCTACAAACCCACAGCATTTTCAAGGTGGTTACTACATTAAAGATTATGCAAATGAGTATCATGACATTTTTATCTTTCTCAGCTGAGCATTTCGGAAATCAAGAACTTGTTCATGTGAATAACTGCAGAAAACATTCATCAGACTCTGAATGCAAACTAAATAGGGAAATTCTTAACCTATTTTCACTTTCAAAAAGATAAGATTAAACTTAATATGATAAACTAACTCATAAATCTTTTGAGACAATACCTAAATCTACAAAATATTGCATAATAATTAATTATGAGGGATATACAGAATACAGGATTCCATTAACTTGCACAATGGCCAGTTTCTTCCTTTCATATTGTATGCAAACAGAATAATGTTTAAAATCAAAGTCAAATACTACATGTAAATTTTTTTTCCCCAGCAGAAAACTCTATTTTACCATAATAAAATCTGTATTTAACAAAACTTTTTGGGTTGGATTTCCCTTGCCTACATAGTATTATGCTAAAACCTGCCAAGCATAGCTTGAATAGAATTTTTGGTCAGTAGCCCGCACTTCGAGTAACAACACTGATAAGTGGCCAGCGTGCTACCAACATAACTTTACTTGTGTTAGTAGCAAAAATTCAAGTAAAGTACAACTAAACTGCAAACAGAACAGCACTTTGACTCTTACTGCTCATTTCTGATGTGTCAAATTTGTCACATTTTAAAATTAACTTTGAGAAGGAGAGGCTACTAGGAAAACGACAAAAGGCATTTCTAAAGACCCTGCTTCTCTTTTTGTGTTACCAAGAATATAGAAACAGCTTCAGGAAGATTGCATTGTATGTTAGATATTTGATGTGCGCAGTAAAAAGGCCTTAAATATTACCAAAGTAGTCTCCTTAATCCATAGCTCAAATACCTATTTTAAAGGCATTTGGCATTATATTTAAACAAAGCTAGTGCAGTGCCTACAGCTGCAAATTGCAGGGAACAAATGCAAATCACAAGAGTTCACACTGCTGGCTCTGAAAAGTCATCAAAGCCTCCAAGTACTTCCAAAGAATAAGGTACAAAACACCACCAAGACCCCACAAGCTACCCTGCAGGAATCCATTGCTTTTTACCTGACAGAGCAGTGAATATAAGAACTTCAATCCCCCCTTTTTCCAGAGCCTCTGCGAAAATTCAAATGACACCCAGTGGACACATACACAACCAAAAGGGGAGAAAACAGCTGTTTTTGTTTTTAATACAACTTGAGTCTTTCTGAAGAGTTACAACCTTACAAATTATAGCACAAATTGCACCTGTGCAATGCTGCTAAAAACGGCTAAATTAACAGAAAACTTGTCTGAGCGTGCTGGATGCTGTTGCCAGGAAATTGTAATGGTACAAATCACTATGTAACCATCACTAGGAGCGATTTCCTAACTGCCACAGTTTCCTATCTTCATTTCAACCTACCGTCCAGTAAAAGGTTATCCCCACTTCATAGATACAAAAAACACCCCCCGAAAAAACAGGGAGAGGTTATGTAAGAATTCCAAACTCTTCATTTTAATTCAGTGATATACAGAGGGATTATTCATATTCTCTTGCATCATTTTATCTATCTGATAATCTTACAAACTGCAATATAGCCAATGAGTAAAGCCACAATTTCATTTTTAATCCGTCCATTCTTATGTAGTACAGAAGTAACAACAGTAGGAATATTGAAAGCCAAACAGCCAGGCAGGATGTAAGTTGGGTACTGAGAGAGATTTAAGTTCAAAGCTTGAAACAGAATAAATACAGTTACAGATACTAGCCTTTTCCTTTTGATGGAGCAGAAGAATACCCATGGATTGGGACTGAAAGCATCCAACTCATTTCCTCCCAGGCAGCCTGAATGTGTCAGTCAGAAGGCCTCCCACCACAAGCAGCCACTCCACTGGGCCAGTTCACCGGTAGGAAGAGAGCTGGCACAGCTCTCCACTTGCTGGGAAGCTGCGCTTGGGGCTGGGGCAGGGAGCAGCTCTGACTCACACGGCTCCTGGGGACCTTGCTCTCTCCACTCTGCTTATCCTACTCATGCTAAAGATATTTCTGCTGACTTTCCAAGCATTTTTTTTTTTCTCCCAGCACTTTCTTCCTCCACGAAAAAAAATTAAATCTTAAATCGTGAGGCACCCACCACCCCTCATAGGCCTCAAAAAGCTTCACACTGTACTAACCCCCTCTGCATGATGAGAAAACTACCATGGTCAATTTTCATCCAGCCAAAGGGTAAAAAAACCCGAAAACCCAAACCAAACAAAAAAACCAAAACCCCACCTCATAAACCTGGGATAGGAGCCTGAGATCTTCTTCCCTAATTCACGAGATTCCTGCATTTTGCCCCAAATATTACTAAAAAAAGTACCAGAGGCCTTTCCAGCTCCCTGAGACTATCACAAACAGGCAGGTGACTGTTCACATCAAAGAATGTGCAGAGTTGTTGCTGAGCTGTATTTAATTTCTTTTTAGCAAGGTAGCATATAAAAACATGCCTTGCAGTACTGGTAAGGGAAAGGCATTCAACTCAAGCCAGGTTCAAAATTAACAGCAGGAAGAGCCTTGTTGCACCAAGCCAGGTCAGCAATTGCAATTTGCACTTCTTCAAATGAGCCCTCGTCTGTATCACAAAGCGACTGCTTATTTAAGTGTGTAACAGGAACCCAGCAAGATACATATGGCACTTATTCAGCAGAAAAACACCTCTTCATTTTCAGCAGAGCTGGCTGTAGACAGCCACTCAAGGAGTGGGGAGAAGGTACCATTCAACTCCACAGCCCTTCTCTCATCCCTAATTCTATTACTGATCCCCCACAGACACTGCCACTGTTTACATTACCATTGTTCCTATTTCTCCAAGAGTTATGGGTCTTCCAGAATTGTAAGTGAGGTGGATTGAGAACTGGCTGAACAGCAGATCCCAGACGGTCATAATCAGTGGCACAGGGTCCAGCTGGAAGCCTGTCACTTGTGATGTCCTCCAAGGTTCAATAGTGAGCCCAGGGTTGTTTAACTCATTCATCAATGACTTGGATGAAGGGGCAGAGGCCTCCTCAGTAAGTTCCCCAATGACACAAAGCTGGGAGGAGTGGCCGATACCCCAGAGGGCTGTGCAGCCCTTCAGAGGGACCTCGACAGGGTGGAGAGATGGGCAGAGAGAAGGGCAGAGAGAACACTCTGAAATTCAACAAAGGCAAGTGCAGGGTCCTGCACCTGTGGAGGAATAACTCCAGGTACCAGCACAGGCTGAGGGCTGAACTGTTGGAAAGCAGCGCTGTGGAGAAGGACCTGGGGGTCCTGGTGGACAACAAGCTGTCCATGAGCGAGCTCTCCATGAGCCATGGCCAAGAAGGCCAATAAGATCCCGAGGTGCACATTAGGAAGAGCATTCCAGCAGGTCAAGGGAGGTGATCCTGCCCCTCTACTCAGCCCTACTGCAGCTGATTCTGGAGTGCTGTGTCCAGTTCTGGGCTCCGCAGTATGACAGAGATATGGAGCTCCTGGAGTGGGTCAACATCTCTCTTATGAGGAAAGGCGGAGGGAACTTGGCCTGTCCAGCCTTGAGAAGAGACAACTGACAGGGGATCCCATCATTGTCTGTAAGTATCTGAAGGGAGGGTATCACGAGGATGGAGCCAGCCTCTACTCAGTGGTGCTGAGCAATAGGAAAAGAGGTAACAGTGAGAAATTGATGAACAGAAGTTCCACCTAAATACGAGGAAGAACTTCTTTACTGTGCAGGTGACTGAGCACTAGAACAGGTTGCTCAGCATGGAGAGTGCAGAGTCTCCCTCACTGGAGATACTCAAGAACCGTCTGGACACAATCCTGTGCCACGCTTCTAGGATGACCCTGCTTGAGGAGGGAAGTTGGACCAGAAGACCCACTGTGGTCCCTTCAACCTGACCCATTCTGTGATTTCTGTTAAGCATTTGGTACTGTGTAAAATTCCGTTGTACTAATTATTGCGGCAATACACATGGGCCTCGTGATTTTTTAGTAAACCAATTGATAAAAATGGGTACAGATAAGAAAGTGCCTGGCTCAGCACTATTTAAAAACTTTCACTGATGCAGTACGTTAATTCTCTGCATGATTCACTTGCATTAAAGATGCTCCTCTCAGTAAAAACATCCCTGTGATAAGGTACGCTTCCTATTTAATTGGGCATGCCTGGGAGCTGAGCACACAGCATGTGCATGGGAAAGGGATGGGACCCAGCCCTGGGAACAAGAAAAGGCTGACTAAGACAAGATCAACGTTTTGAGTACACAGCAAAGCGGATCTGGCTTTATCAAGGGACACAACTCCCCTGTGATTCCCAGTGTCCCTGCCAATTCCACACTCAGGTCACCATTTTGAGTATGGCAGGGGCGGCTGTCAATTGAAACGAGAAGAAACATGAACTGCAGAGCACACACAAGCCTGAAACACTCACTAAGGGCAAGCACAATCCAGTTTACCAGTTGGCTTTGTGGCGCTGCTGGCAGCCTGCGTGCTCAGACAGAAAGACAGCAACTACAGCTGGGAAGGAGAATATGGGACTTGGATGTTTGTACAAGGTCCTGCTTATGCCCCTGGAAAGCAAATCTTGTTCTGCTTTTCTGCTACACACACAGGTGCCTGGAACACAGCCTGGAAGTCCAGGCTTTTGTCTTCAACTCTCTTTCAGGCCACCTTCAAAGCTTTTGTTTTACACAACACTGCCTGGCACCCCTACTGTGCCCAAGCTCAGTCCTCATTACAGCACCGTCTATAAATGTGACCTAATTTTTATGCCTGAATATCAACTTCTTGGACCTCTGCCTCTCCGCAAGGCATGTGTTGGGACAGGATCTCATGCAGCTGCAGCTGGAAACCTAGGAGACTGGCATTGTGTAGAAGTAGCTCAAACAAACATTGCAATAAGTTGAGCAGCATGTTGAATGCAGGTGCATGCAAGCACAAAGCTCAGAAGCTTTCTCAATCATCAAGCAGCTTAAGAACTGTGCAACATCACATCATCACCAACCAGTTCTCTAGGGCATGGTGTGAAGCAGCACAGACAGTAAGAGGACTGTGAAAATTCTTTAGAACACAGTCCAAATCCCCTCAAATCCATTCAGGTATGTTTCTCCAGTGCAGAATTACTCCAGATTCCAAGAAGAGGAAAAAATCACTGAACCAGGCCACTAGCCACGCCAAAACATTGTGGAAGCAACCAAACCTTTAGCAGTGCAAATCATCCAGACAAGCAATCAGTATTAGCCAGCTGTAGTTATAGTCTGAAATTTTTAATGTTAACTGTAATAACTTGCATTTTGAAAGGTTACACAGTTAGAATCATAGAATTGTCAAAGTTGGAAGAGACCTTTAATACGATTAAGTCCAACTGTCAACCAGGCACCATCTCTGTAAACCCTAAACCACATCACCCAGCACCAGATCCAAGCACCTCTTAAACACCTCCAGAGATGGTGACTCCACCACCTCCCTGGGAAGCCTTTTCCAACGCCTGACCACCCAAACAGTGAATTTCTTTTTCTAATACCTAATCTGAATCTCAGCTGTCTCATCTTAAGGCCACTTCTTCTGATTCTCTCTCTGCAATTACAGTGGAAGAGATGGACCCTACTTCACCAGAGCCTCCTTTCAGGCTCCTTTCAGGGAGTTGTTGCAGCTCAGCGGGGTGGCTCACACTGAGTGCTGGTTCGGCTTGTCAGAGCTCACCACCTGAGAGCTGAAGGGAGCAGTTAAACCCCTCTGCAGATTTTATCGAGGCAACTGGAAAAAAACCTGACACATCTGAGACTTGCACACCATGAGGGCCTTCCACATAAACTTTATCTCACCTTGGGCAGGCTTAAGACAGCGACTGCCTGACGGCACAGCACAATATTTACATGGAGCACACAGAGCTCCAGCGCTGGCACGGCGCGGCGACAGGGCCCCATGTCCCAGACTACAGCCTGAGTTCAGCCGCTCCCGCAGCTTTTTACTGCTCACCTCCCAAACGACTGCAAAGGCCTCTCTGCTCTAAATGACTGAGACCCAGCGCCTTTTCCAGTCCCGCTCACCCTCTACGGTGAGAAACCCCAAACCTCGACACGCTTTGCCACCTCCCACGCACACGGGCTACCCCGGGGCCGAGGCTGCCACCGCAGCCAGGTCTCTGAGAAGGGGCCCGCGACACCGCAGGGCAACGAGGAGGCGGCAGAGCTGCTCCCTACGAGACTCGCCCCAGGCGCGGTCGCTCCGAGCTCGAAGCGCCACAAGCGCCGGCCAAGCCCCGCTCGCCCTCGGCCTCCCCGACCGGGCCCGGCCGCGGGNCCGCAGCAAGAAGCGCCCGACAAGCCCGGGCACCGGCGGCGGCCCCGCCAAGAAAAGGAAGGCGACAGCGCCCGGCGCCTCGCAGGTAATGGTGAGGGGGGGCGGCCAGCGCGCATGCGCGGTAGCGACCTGCCTTTCCCCGCCTCTTGCCGCCGTGCTGGGAGCGTGTCCCGTTCCCATTCCCGTCGGGACTGTCCCTGCTCCCGCTACCCGCGGGTATCCCGGGACACGCCGCCGCCTCCCGCCCGCCTCCCGCGGCCCCCCTGCCTCCTCTCCCGTCCCGCCCGTGGCCGCGCTGGAAGCTGCCGGGCCCGCTGCGCTGTCCCTCGGGCCGGCGGGGCCCCTCAGGGGTCAGACTGTCGGGCCCTCCTTCATCGCGCGGTAGCGTGGAGGTTGTGTCCCCTCCCCTCCATGTGCACAGCTGCACCGGTGGTGTCGTTCTCCCTCCTTCCCCGGCTGGGTGTGCGGCCGGATGAGGCCGGGTTGCCGTGGAAGCTGCATTTGTGACCACGGAAATGCCGTGTGTGGTGACACAGGTGTGTGGTGACACTTCCTGACCAGGCCGCCCCGCAGTTCTCTGTTCCCTGCGCTCGCCTCCAGTCGCAGCTCCCTACGCGAGGCTGTGCCGCGCCTGAACTCCGTGCGTACCCGCAGATACACAAACCTCCGACACCCTGCCTGATGCTGATTTTAGTGCGAGGCAGCTGGGCTGTCGCGGAGGGAGTAGGGCTGGGCAGGGCGCAATTCAACAGCTGCTACGTCTGCTGTGTGCGGCGCGCATGGCCTTCTCTCAGTTGGACTAAGTTGATAGAAAACTTAGATGTGAGATGAAGATGTAACCTCAGAGCCTGAGTTTTGGGGAACAGGGTCAATCAGGGAGGGAGAAGGGCTATTAATGTCAGTTTGTCCTAAACTCCTACCCTCAATCCCAGCGGGTGGTGTGGCCTCATTTCCTGCATTGTGTGACACCAGCAGCCATCCCCAGTTGATGTCATCTGCCTCCTGATGATGAGGTGTGGATCGCACCACTATACAAATAAGCAATCACTCAAACCGTTCTGGTTTTCATCTGCCTCTTGATGATGAGGTGGCATCTCATGCTCCAAAATTAAGTCCTAGAAGATGTTCAGAGTCAGCGTGTACGTGACATCTGTATAGACTTTAGATGCTGTTATGTCTTGGATTACTTCTTCTAGAAAGATTTTGGTAGCCACAGTGGTCAAAACAGGGTTGGAAAAATGGCTGTATCCTTTCTTTCCCCTAGAAATGATTTTTCTCAGTAATATTTCATGAACTATAACAGTAGCATAGCTACAAAATCTGCCCTACTGCCAGTTAGGTTGCTTGTTTTCACACAAGCCACCAGATCAGGGGAGTGTTTATACATTTTTCAGCGATCTTCTCTCCAGGCAAATAAAAGCCATTGTGCACGCAAGAGAGCACAGACACAAATTCTTCCTCATTTGAATGATGCTCTTGTTTTCACCCCATGGCAGCTACATGGTTTCTTTTCTGGTGAGCTTATGCTAGGACAGGGAGTACACACCATAGTGCTTAATGTCACTAACAAACTGCACCAGTACTGTGGAAAATTACTGCCTGACATGATCATGTTTGACAACTTTTTCAAGGTGTGATAGAGATAATGATCTGGATTTTCCAGCATGGAGCAGTCTCCTCTGTGCATCTGTGTGTGTGTATGCAGATATAAAGCATTATATATTGATATATAACTTCAATGTGTATAAAATAATTTATACTTTTAAAACTTCCTCACACCCTTCAGGCTCTAAAACTGTTTTCCAAAGTTCACACCAAACTTAAGCTTGTGGACAGCTTCCAGTGTTATGAGACAATCCATGATTTCTTACTCAAACTGGGTTTCAATAGTCTGTGATAAACAGTTTTTGTAATTCTTCTCACAAGTCATTTCAGTGGAGAAAGAAGTAATTTTTCAACACTACGTCCAAGTCATCGTACGCATTCATTGACTTCAGCAGTGCAGATCAATCCCATGAGGAAAAGAAAAAAATGGCTCAGAAAATGTGTAACCTCAGGAATGGGACAAGAAACAGCTCATTCTAGCAATCTCATTCAATGTTGCTGGCTAGCTCTGGAGCAAGCCAGTTCAAACAGAAATGAAATGGGGACTGTGCATGTTTTGAGTTAAAAATGTTGATTATGCCATAGCTCACCAAAACATATCATGCCATAGCTCAGCATTAAATGGTTTCTCTTTTAAGTAAACTGACATTATTTCCTTGGTTAGGTAGCAAACTGCAGATAACAGAATCTCTACTGGAAGGTTTAAAACTACCTGCAGAGGTCAACTTAGATCTGGGAACCCTCCATTGTATTAACTAGTAACTTCTACTGAGAACCTTGTGCTGGCCTCGTGAAAATACACTTCACATTGTGCCAACTGTGAACATCCTCACGTTGCTGATTCCATCTTTGTGAAATTAAACAAAAAGGGATTTTTGTTAGTTCTGCAAATTGCATACTTTTTCTCTCATGTGCTTTATGTCACAAGCAGCTGTCACAATGCTCACACTGAAAGACACGCTGGTCTAGTAAAACTGTAAATTTCAAAAATGTGTTCATTTTTTATATAACAAATTTGCCTGAGCATAGCAATGTAATCAACTAGTTTGAGTAACTGTGTATATCCCACAAGAAGGCACAATTATCACACAGCGTACAGATTTTTATAAACCCCATTTTGATTTTGTTTCTCCAACATGTGAATTGCTACTTTCTCTAAGATACACCTTAGGAACATTATCAAAAAACATTCTTCCTCTTTTTTTTAGAGTGTTGCGCTAATAACACCAAGGTCGTGAGTTCAATCCCCATATGGGCCATTCACTTGAGAGCTGGAATTGATGATCCTTGTTGGTCTCTTCCAACTCAGAACATTCTGTGTGATTTGTGTGAGTTACCGACCCAAAGGTATTGAGTCATGTTTGTTTTAGAAGCACATTGCTCATAGGGCTTGTCAGTCATGTCTACAGAAGGAGACACATCCTTTTTGGACATAATGCCTGTATTTACCAAATGCAGTATTAAAAGTGAGTTTACGGGAAAGCAAATTGATTACTTCACTTTCATCAGCATTACACAATTATTCCTCCCATGCTGTTGTGCCACTGAAAAATACCTCAGTCTTTGCTGCAGCCATGTTGGGGATTATTATGCATGGTAAATGGTAACATTAATGTGTCAAAACCAGTGCTGTGTAGTGATTTACACAGCACCATTCCCTTAGATGTCCCTGCCCAGTGGTTCCCAGTGGCTGCTGTGCTGATTCAGCTCCATCGCTGGCTCTTGTGCAGACTTGTTTCCAGGTCTCCTGTCTCATTAATTACTATCTCTTAACCTGGGATAGAATCTTTGATACTGATCTTAAGATGCAACCAGTTGCTCTACCTTAATGTTCACACCATTATTTTTATAAATTATACCGCAACGGGAAGCTTTTAAAAGAGTATATTCTAGATCAAGATGTAAGTAATGAAATAAAATGCTTGCCCATGACAGCTAACAAGCTTTAAAGATAAAATTTTCAGTGAGATAGGAGAATGATTTGGAAAAAAAAGTCTCTGATTTTGTCACAGGACAATTAAAGAGAGAAAATATGCTAAATATTATGTAAATCTAAATTTGCATACACTATTTGTGAAATAACTTCAGACTTAACCTGGTGAAGTATTTATATTGATTTTATCTATTATTATTATTATTATTATTATTTATCTATTATTATTATTGCAGCAGTACTACTGGTGTGTCTACTTATGCTTTCTGTATTTCTCATTCTATGTTTAAAAGCAAAAACTATACAACAATGTTAGAAAATAAAATCAAAATGGTTTAAAGTTACCATCCTCTTAAATAAACTCCTCTAATGCACAACACGAAGATAAATGGGGTGACTCTGATACAATTAAAACTCCATTTTTATTTTAGATGTATCTATATTATGATGTTTTTATATCATAAACTGAAGATCATCAGATTTCACAGTTCTGATAGACAACTGTAAGATCAGCAAATGGACTTAAATATACACATATTAACATGGTTACTGTTATGTACTCAAAAGCTGCCCACTAAAGGCAGGGAGCTTATCCTAGTACATAAACAGCACAGAATCTGACCTCAAACATCAGTAAATTTAACCAATTTTCCTATTACGCTATTTTACCAAGCCTAGCACTCTTAGTAGGAAACCATCAAATCAATTTAAAAAATAACTTTGTTTTAAAGAGCCCATTTGATCTGGCCATAATTTCCTGAAGATTGAAGTTAGGGTGGATGAGTTCAACTACAGAATCAGCAAGTACCACTATAGCTACTGAGCTGAGCTGCCGCTGTCACCATGTTCTGGGACAACCTCCTAGAGGACCTCCTTAAGTGTGGCACAGTATGACAACTTTCTGAGCTGGAATTAAAAATTACCTACTTACCACTTCAGACCTTGTTTATTGCAATCAGTACGATACCAAACTTATTCTAATTATTTTAATATTCCATATTAGACTTTCTCCTACAAAAAGGCATGATTCTCCTTTGTAGTTGGAAATTCAATAAACAAGTAGCATTTCTTACCAATCCACCTGCCCTGAAAGACAGAAGGAACCTGACACGGCATGCTAGTAGGGAGATATAAGTACATACCTGTTTGCCAGGTTATTAAAAAGCTATCATGTTGTTATGCTCTAGACTACGCTTTTTGTTTTAAAACCTCTCTCATCCTGTAAGATCATGACAGTAACCAAAAATACATGAATTTAACCAGTGAAGCAGTTCCAGTCTGAAGCTACTGCTTGCCTGGAATGATATCTTTAAAAGATACTGTGTGTTCCCACAGGATGTTAATTCAAATCTAATTAAATTGATTTAAATGACACTTCCACTGGATAAAATATAGATACCATGATACATAGCAGGTGATTGCTAGTTACTGATAAAAACTGCTAAGGTGAGCTCTTCAAGTTCAGCCACTTGCACAATTATACCAAACCCTACCCAAGAGTTTTGGCTCTTACAAAACTAGCAGCCAGTTCAAAAAAAATTGCCATGTCTTAACAAGAGTTTAGCAGGTAGCATTTCAAGTGGCAGAGCTATCCCACTCACGCTAACATCCTCTGGCATCACAGTGCATGTCACCAGGCCACAGAGCACTGAAAGTCCCCCAGACCTGCAGTTCTCTGAATGGAGCTCTCAGGGGGTCACCGCTTACATCTAATCCTTTCAGACTCTGCACCACAAAGATACTTTCTGCAACAAAGCTGATAGTGAATTGCTGAAATGCTCTTCCCAAAATACATCTTATTTTCAGGCTGTCCACTAAGGAGAACCGGGATTATCCTGAAGCACCAGTTTTTGTCACTTGCACATTTGAAGTTAAATCTGTTAAAGAACCAGAATCCCTCCAGTCCCTGATGGGGAAAAATTGTAATTAAAAGACAAAAGACAGATTTTCTACAGAAATCTGGCAAAATTTATGTGTGTTTTAAGCTTAGCTTTATTTTAAAAAGGGAATTGCTTTTATAGAGCAATCTAGGTTAAAATAGAAACTGTCAAAACAGAGCTGAGAATTAACTTTGCTTGACATTTATCACATTTTGAAGGCTTCAGATGATCTGTAATCATAAAAGTATGTGAATTTCTAAACCAGACTATGCCAAGCTCAGAGAATTACCTACCTCCCCCAACCAAATGTGAATCGATTTTAGATTTAGAGTAAACACAGATGTGTTATGTTGTAGAAAGGCAAAAGCATATGTGTGTTGGCTTTTACTACAGGCATCAGTATGCTGGTGTCATGGGTTTTTACCCTTCTCCACTTGTCCTAGCAGACAATTTTAATCTTTCTTTTAGCTAACGGAAAATGGAGTCTTACTATGATCACACCTAGTTTCAGGATTCATAATAAACATGCAGGAAATTTAGGAGACTTAATAAAGATGGTTCACCACTTCTATCATAAGGAGATAAAATAGGATGGGTTATTTTTTTGAAGAAAGAGCAATTTAAAACACCTCATACATGTACTTTAGCATGACATTATTTCTGAGAGGTAGTACTCTTAAAAAGTGATCTCAGAATCCAGTTAGTCCTATAAAAGATTCAGATTAACAAAAGAAAATTTGCAATAACTTAACTGCCTAGATATTGCAGATTTGAAGAGGTGTCAGACACTTTTTCTAAAGTGCAATAATTGTGTTTGGTAGTAACTTCAATTCTTGCTGTAGCAAGGCATTGGTAGTTATATCAATTATATATTATATGCATTTATATCAATGTGTTCATTTTGGATTAGAAAGGCTAATAGAACTATTAATTTATTAGCCAGGGAAAGTTGTGAACACATTTTTCAAATATTCCAAGAAAACAGAATGGAGAGATTGGCTGTTTATTTAACCCTGCAGAAAGCCATAAAAGCTGCGACACTCCATGTTGTGAAGTATGCTTGGCCCTGACACAAGAACTCATATCCACAAGCAGCATGTCTTGCCTCACTGCAAAGCACACCTGCAATTTTAAGAGGCTCAATTAGGTAAATGTATTAGTTTCTCATTGTCAGAGTCCCAGTCTCCTCCTATCTTCCCTCTTATCCGCCTCCACAAGTCTCAGCTGCATGCTGCTGCTGCCTGCATCATGCCAGCTTTGGCTCTCCCCAGGCCTGTTCCCAGTGATAGAGGTCAGCAGTCAGGACTTGCCAAACATTCCCCCTCTCCTGGAATCTGCCTTGTCTCCTGCTGCACTGGTGAACTGGACTGATTCACAGGGAAATCTAACAGCTGTGGGGTGTAGCACAAGGAAGAGGCACGACCAAGTGGCAAGGAAAACCACTTTTCCACTACAAGCAACCTACTCCATGAGCTTACATACTCTTAATTCCAGATTTCATTAGTTGACTGTAACAGAGTAAATGAAATGCTCGATCCTGTGTCCCTCCTGCGGGAAGGCCTGGAAAGTAACAGCTTCAGCTGTCATATTGCGTGTCTGTCAGCCTCTAAGTCCCTTAGCTGATTCTACTAAATGTGAGATGCCACCAAAATAAGCTATCAAGAAATATCTACTAGTCCTAATTATATTTCTCTCCGAAGATTTAGGCAACTCATTCTACTTGGGATTCAGAACCAGGAACATCTGCCTTTTTGAAAGCAAATATTAAATCCTCTCTTTCAAAACTAGAAGCACACTTAGGCACTGATACTTGCTGTTTATATCATCTGTTCTTACAACTGCTTAATCTGTCTCCTCTTGAAGTTACCTGCTTCTGCCACTGCCTGAGGGGATTCAAACCCTCTTTTTCCCAAGCACACCCTAGCCACTGGGCTAAAAGCAGGTCTGGTGTGGTATGGAGAATGTGGAAAGGTGTTCTCTTCAGCCAAGGATGGAGGTTTTCTCTCTGTTCCAAAGAGAACAAATCCATAGTTTGGTGATGAACATGGTTATGAGAATGGTCTGCTTATGTATTTTAGGTATTTATTTCTAATACATGTTTTGTCTTATGATAATTTTAGTACAAAATACAGAGTTGTGCAAACAGGGATCAGAAATAATTTCCTTTCTAAACTCTAGATGGAAAAATTAAATAGTTATGCCATCTAATAATGTGTGTTTATGTTGTAGTAAAAATGCAATACTGTTAATTCAAGAAACAAATCTGAAATGGATAGAAGGAAACCCTTTTGTAAGTAATACATACTTATAGTGTAGAGGAAACCATCATTTTGGGAGGGGCGAATATCTGTGGCTGCATGTCTTGTAATTGTCCTGCCCCAGGATGTAAGTATTGGCTGACTCAGGAAGAAAAACTGTCCTTGCTGATTCAAAGACCCTGCTGTGGATAAGGAGCGTTTTTGAGAATTAAAAGAGAAAATTCCTTCTATAAAGCATTGCAGACCATTGCTGGGATTTACCACATGAAAAGAGATTCTTAGTATCATATTTGCCTCTTTAGCATTTATTAAACAGAGAAATATGATTTGTTGTGTATCATATGTCCTTAATTTTCAATAAACACACAAAATTCCGTGCTTCTGTGTACAACCTGCCTGATACGTGTACTACATAAAATCTGATGTAATTAAAAAAGATAGGTCATTTTGCAAACATCCACAGGCCTAGAGATGAAACCTTCTACACAGTTTTAAGCAACTTAGGCTTTTGAGTTTTCTGCCCTTGGAGTGTTGACATGCTTGTAGCTTTACTTACCCTGGTGTTCATAAGGGTGCAGTGTGCTTATCATGGCATCCTTACTTATTGCTTCCTCAGATTTGTACTTTTCTGAGTTAATGAAAGAACAAGAAGAAGGGCAGGAAAGGCTGAGACACCTATGAGAGTTTCTGCATAAATTAGATAAGGTTTACAGGTCTGGCTAGTGTCACTTAAGTGGTACAGCTGGAAAATTCAAATCAAATTTCAGGCATTTTTAAGTCTTTTTTCATATTTGAAAGTGAAACAGCAACTTCCCAAGCTAAATACAGAACTACTGCTTATAGTTTGGTTAGATATGAATCAAGTAGACCATATTTGAAGAAAAGGTTATTGGCATCTCAGGAGTATAGGGGATGTTCATCAGGCAAGGGAGAAAGTATTGTGAAAACACTCATCATTTAGGATAAAGGAGGAGGGAGTTAAAACCCTTTAGGAAACTGTGTGAAAGTTATGTGCTATAAAAAGCTTTTCTATTGAATCTGTGGTGTATTGGTATGCAGTCCATCCAGAAGCTTGTCTTAATTTTCCAGATAAACAGGTACATTTAATAAAAGATTACTCCTCTGTCTAAAAACTTTGTTACATTTATGCCCTGAAACCATCAGGGCTACAGCAAAATACTGCTGAATTGGAACATGCAGGAATTAGGGCCGTAATTAATGTGAGTTACATGACTGCTTATGACCAAAAGAACTTTTTGTTAATAAAACCAGTATTTTCTATTTTATAAGATACTGATTTCTAGCCAGGGAGATGGAGAGCTGCACGGAGAGCTGTACAATCTCTGCCCTTGGAAGTGTTTGGGGCCGGCTGGGGCAAAGCCCCAAGAATCTAGTCCAAGGTCAGTTTTGACCCTGCTTTGAGCAGGATGTGAGCTGGTGACCTCCTGAGACCCCATGCAGCCTCAGTGATTCAGTGTTACTGTGTCAACTTCCAGATGTCTGATTATGTGACTAAGATGGGTGTGTCCTCTCCCTAAATAAACAGTCCTACACTCCTGTCATAGGCAGGTTCAAACATGAAAATTACCGCAAAAATCACTGACTACATTTGGACAATATTAGTTCTCCCTACACTGTAACAATGGTTATGTTTTAGTAGAACTGCTCTTCCCATGAAAGGACAGGACAACATTCTGACAGCAAAATTGACTGTTAAAGTCAACAAACTGGAATAAAGGAAGGCCATTTTTCCTTGATGTATGCACAGTGTGTTCAGGCTCCCCAAACCAAAGTAGTAATCTGGAAAGGCCTTATTCTTTAAGTTGATTATCTTTGTTTACATAGTCTAGAACTAGAAGTTCTAGTATGAGTCTCACATTAATGACCTTGAATTTTCTCAAGTCAGAAATTCCATTTTCACCTGAATTTTAAACCTATTTGTTGCAGCCAGAATGGCCTTTTTTTACAGCTATAGATTTGCCCTTTTTATCCTTGTCCCTTTTTATCTGTCCAAAAGGTATTTTTTTATTTGCTGAATAATTCATTGTAGGAAACGTCTTAAAACAGGATCCTGTTAAACACACCACAAAATATTAAATACTATGTTTCCCCCTTACTTACACTTGTGGATGTGATACCAAAACTTCACTAATTCTAATGTAGTGGAACAGTCAAGTCTTTTAATAGCTCTGTTCTATTTCAAGCAAAAAAGGCAGTTGGGATAGAAGTTTGTTTGAAAATACTGAACTGTCTGGCACGTTTTAGATCTGCTGCAATTCCTCAACTTCAATATATGGTATCAGGGTGAAGTGCCACAGAACTTGCATAGCTGAGTAAACAACCACCTACTTGTACAAGTGTTTCTGCAGAAATATTTCAGAAATTTGCCTTCAAATTAGCTCTACCATACAACTCTCTCTTCCCTCTTCCTCCTGAGCTGCCTCAAAATAGCCTACAAGAGATACTTGTATTACCTTATTTTCATCTAAATTAGAATTTGCCATATGTTTATTTTGGTTCAGTTGTCAGGGTTTTTTTCATTATCCAGTTAAATGTAGGTATCCATAGGATAATGCGTCTACAGTTTTGCTGAGTATGGGAGACTGGTGTGCTATTCAAAGCTGGAATGGTTGGTATTGAACTTACTAGATAAAGGAAAGGGAATGCAGTATTCAGGGCATATGCAACCAGATTTTTTTTGTCCCATAATATAAGACAAACAATAAAGATGACAGATTTAGTTTGAAGAATTTTAAAATCTCAGTTATAGTTTCTTTTCTTGTCTTCTTTAAAAGACCTTTGGAGCATCTGATAAAATTACTACTCTCTGATACATTATGCCTTTGATAACTTTTTGAAGGTTTGTAGAAAGAATGTTTTTATTCTCAGTTCCTGTAGAAGTGCAATGTTTCATAGATCAGTGTACCTAACCTTTGTCTTTCTGACATGGTGTTTCAGTATGGCAGTCTTAAGTACCTGTACACAAATGGAAAAATCTTCTTCTGAGTAACTTTAGACTGCAATGCACCATGGCAGAAGTAGTGTGGTTAGCAGAAATGAAATAAAACTAGAATTTTTATCTACTTAAAGTGACAAGAAAGACAGAATCAACTGCTAAAATGTGCAAAAAGTTGGGAAAATGCAAAAGTAAAGTTTTGTTTTCTGTATTGGTTTACCTGGTAGTCCGTAACATTTTGAAGGTAAAATTTAACTATTCTAATTCAGGTGTGTTTTTCCCTAAGCAAGACAGATAGAGTAGGAGCTCTGAAAGAAAGATACACCCTGTTTTTGGTTGAAACTAATTAATTGCCTTTCCTTGAAGAAATGTTGTTTTGTTTTTCTTTGTTACTCAAGTGTTATTTCCCGTCAGAATGGATAATGTTTTACAGAATAAACTACAGTCTGGAAACTGAGTATTTTTTTAGTTTTTTCAGAATTAAATTACTCTCCCATCAGTCATAGGAGCTGATAACTTTTTGCTTTCCTTGTCCTTGATTCAGTCACGTGTAGATGAATGGACTTGGATCCTTCTCCTGCCTTGGCTGAAGGCTGTTTTTTGGCACAGGGATTCTGGTATGCTCCCTGAGCAGCATTACAATGTTAACAGCACATGAGCATATTGTAATCCTCCACTCTTTTCTCCAGAAGTACTTTGACCTTAACTGTTCTGTAGTAAATGATGTATTTTAAACTTTAAGATGCAGTTTAGCCAAAGTCCTTGACTGAATTTTTCTGATAGAGAAAGGAACATACTGGAAGTTTTTTTATAAAAATTCAATTGTGATTTACTGTAGTCTTTTTTGCTAGTATGCTTCCATCCATTTTCAGTCTTAAAGCCCATCAATTTAGGAGACTTTTTTTTCTCTAGAGGGATCAAAATATTCTGTTAGCTGAGCTCACTTTTACCCTTGATGAAAGTTTGACCCAACATGTGCTTTTGGATTCTAAATATACTGAAAGTTTTAGCTCTAGGGCCACTTTAGCAGTGCCAGTCAGCTTATGCTTATGAATTTGTCCAAGTTACAATTTTCTTAATAAAGAAAACTGTCAAACTTTATAAACAAGGAGTAGCCCCAATCCACCAAATGAAATCTAAAAGTGAGAGATCCCTTACAATTATTTAAGCCGAAGGGAGCTTTGTGGCAAATGCAAATTAAACCAAGCTTTTCTGGGATAGTGTGAAGCTATTCACAGTTGCGTCCCAGTTACATTTTATTTGAGGCTTTTCCCCACAGGAAATAGTAATATTTTTTTTCCTTTAAATATCTGTAAGTTATAAAACTTTACATATCACAGTACTTAAAAGTTTTTAAATGGAAAAACGTTTGGCATCTGAAATCTCTTGAGAATTAATCCAAGCTTTTTACTGAGGCTTGTTCATCTTTTTCTCTGTTTGACTGTTTAATAATTTTGAAGAGAAGAAAGTAAACTTGAGGTTTTCTTGTTTTGTTGTGTTGGTTTTTTTTTTAAGTGAGCAGTACCATTATGAAAGGAGATCTTGTGTCATGAAATTGCTATGTCTTTTTCCCCTAGGTTTAATGCTTGAGAGGTGGGGAATGTAATTAAAATCTTATTCTCCCTTTGGTTGCATTTTTAATTTTCAATTCTAACCCTCACACATCATAATAGAGCTTTGTATTAGGGTGTTTTATACCTCTATCAAAGTGACTAAAGTAATTAGTATTTTATACATTTTGGTAAGTATTTTGTCACTGGAACCACCAGTGCAGGTGAATGATAATAGTTTGAAGCTCAGGCACTGACAGGACCCTAAATGAGAATGTCGCCTTTTAATCAAGAGCACTTGGAGTCTATGGTATTGAAATGCCCTACAGAGAGCATAGAAAAGCCATCCATCACTTTGTGACAGTCCAATCTTTTAGTGCATGAGTAAAATTTTATTCAGCCTTTCTGAGGCAGTTGGAATGTAAGATGTTTAACTCACCTCAGAAGAGCAGAAGTTCGAAAGCAGAATGTCCAGATTGCTATCTGGGCAGTTTGTGTGTCTTTATGTATTATCTTTATTTATTTAAATTGCAGTTGAAACGTTTTCCATGTTCTGCTTCAAACACCTTCCCCCATACTCTTATATACCCAACAGCAGAGATTAAGTCTAAATTTTAGTCATATGTTTGGAGTTAATTTGCACAGTTGATTAATTTTTGATGCTCAGTGGAAATACTGAGCAAGTCAGAGGGAAAGAACCACTGCTTTAGGAGAGGCAGGTTTTGTAAGTCTTGTACAGGTAAGTAGTTTGACACGTGACTCAGAAATCCTCTGGGAGATGGTTAGAAGAAGTGCATTTAGTGATACATGTACTTGGAATTATGAACTATAGTTATAATAGTCCAACAAAGTAATTTCAAGCTTTGTGTTGTTATGTTTGTTTTTAACAATCCTCTTTTAGCTTTCTTTATAAGTGAAAACGACAGTAGCATCTGAGGACAATGTGGTAATTTAAGCAAAAATGTTTTTGTTCTCGGGCCTTTGGGATATTTACTTGTGATGTCAGTGGAAGCAGAAACCTATACCAGGACCCTTGTCTTTTCAGATGAGTTGACAGTGATGAAACCCACTGGCTTAGATGGATTTACTCCCAATTTACACTGTATACATGAATGACTTGCCAACCCTAGTAGCTGCTTGAAATCAAGGACAGTGATCTGCACTGTACTTAATAGCTAGTTTCAGCTGGATACTACTGAGTATTTTGGTTTCTTTAAGTAAATTCAGTTTTTCAGTGCCCTGTGGAACAAAATTTGCTGTGAGTGTGCAAGATTAGGGTGTTTCGTATTTTTTCTTTCTTGGCATTTGAACATTTTCAAGCTGAACTATTTTTTGTCCTATGCCAAAATAAGGTAGGACCTTCTGTGAAGGGAGAACGTTCCTAAAATACTACCCTGTTACCCGAGTGCTGAGAGAGAAAGGGCTAGGGAAATTGTACTGGGCTTCACTTGAGTGAGTGGAAAGGAAGAGGGGAAAAAGTTTTTCCTGCTGAATCCAAGAACTAGTAAAATGCAGCCAGATGAGGAAGACATGTTTATACATCTTTCTGAATAAGTCTTTCCAGCAAACCCTTCTGTCACAGACATGGATAGAGTTAGTCTTGTTCTAGGCAGTGCTGTTTCTTCAGTCCTGCATTGTCACTGAGTCTTCACTGAGTTTGCTTTCAGAAATATACTATGGTAATAATGTTGGCAATGAGAAATTTTTTAGCCATCATTTTAACTTGAGCTTAAGCATGTCTAATTCTGACACCTTTCTCAGTGAATTATTCCCAGCAATGAAAAGAGCTGCATTTTTGTCTGCCAGAGGGTACATGTTCAAGTTTTAATGGCCCCTGTCATGTCATCATGCAAAGTTAAATGATTTAAATATTCAGAATGTGCAAGAGCCCGGGCCAGCCTTGTTATAGTGAGAGCTAATATATTAATCAAACAGCTTAATATATGTTCCAGAATGAGCAGTATTAGCTGGCACTCCGTTAAATAGCTGACATTCAGGATCTACTCCCAATTTTAAAAAGTCTGCTCATATCATCACTGCTGTCATCTAGTGAGATTCGTGCTCTGTTTCCACATGGCATTCTCACTCACTGTAATTGTCTGCTAGTGAAAATACAGGTATTATCCATCGATTTTATAAATTACCATTTTCTTCCCTGGCTGCATGCCACAGCTCTGTCAGGATATCTCGGAACTTGCACACAACTAAAAGCCAAGTAAGTTGCTACAAGTTGTATATTGCTGCTTTTGAAGCAACCTACTACAGGAATAATTAGACACACACCATAATTGAACTGAGTTAAAGCAACATTGTAGTAGTATTGTGATTACGAAAATCAGCTGCCAGAAGAAAATAAAAGTAATTTAAACTATGTATTGAATTTCACATAGGAAGGTTGAAGACAAGTGGGTTCCTCAGTAAGGTGGGTGCTTGGGGCCAGACCCCTCTAATTACTTCATTTTCAGTAGTGACATACAACACCCTCGTCATCACTATGAGACAAAGCCAGCATTTCAGAAATACTCAATGCAGAAACAAAACCAAACCAAAACCCAACATGTGTAATCACCTCCATCTACAATTCCTGTACTCAATATATTGTTAAAACTAACAAATTAATGATTTGCAGAAAACAGAGAGAATCAATGTTTTCAGGACTGTTTTTGCATGCTTAAATGAGAAACTCCCTTTCCAGTTCTCATAGAATTTATTTATGCATTTAAGTTTTGATTTACCAACACACTCTTCAGTTACCTTCTGGTTTTATATTTTGTTTTAGCACGTTAAAACTGTAACACCTAGTGAAACTGGCCACTGATGGTCATAGTATACCTTCAGTGATGTGCAAATCCATTTTTTTTTCTAAGCCATGACATGCGTGGTATGCAGTGACAGAATGCAAGACATGCACGTATTTACATCTTTGAGTTTATGTTTCATATTTTCATGGGTTTTTTTATACATAGTAAAATCCTATTAGTCTAAAATAATTTAAAAAAAAGTTATAGAATATAATCTGAAAGTAAATAGGTGAGAAGTTTTACTTTGATATATAACAGCTATTCTGATATATACTGATGTTGTGCAGTTTTAATCCTTGCTGGGGGAAGAAAAAAAAGAAATTATGAGTGAAACAAGCACTTTCATAATACGCTAATTTTGCCTGGTATTTAGTGCCATCACAGACATCCATCCTAAACCGCACAATGCTGATTCCACCTAGAAATAGCCAAAACAAAGAAATCAGCTTCCATGGTCTACAGGTTTTGCTTGTCCTCTCTAAATAAAACCAGACAGATGGCGCAGTCTTTGGAAATCATGTGAAAACATCTGCGGTAGGGAATTTGGAACAAAATATATACAAAAAATTAATAGATCTACCAAAACCTAATACTGAAAGTAGTATGTGAATAGGCAGCCTCCCAGTGTGTTTTCTCCCAGTACAAACAGCATATACAGCGGGGTCCAAACTAGGCTCATTCCTGGGGTTTGGCTTTACTCAAAAGAAACCAGTGTTAAGGTAGCAAAGCGTAGCTCAGGTCTCTTCCCCAGACTTGGCTGCTCCTAAAACAGACTTATTAGGACTCCCAAGTGTTTACTGCGCTTCCAAGTCCTCTGCCATCTTCCTCCCTTGGGCAACTGTCACCCAGTCTTAGGACATAATGGAGAGGGCAGTGTCCCACCCAGTAGGAATGGTCTAAATACTCGATAGATGGTCTCGTGAACAGAAATGCAAAATAGAAGCTGATCCCCTCACTATTTCTCTCATCTATTGCAGGAGAGGTAGAGTTTGCCAACTTGCCATACTGTGGTTGTAGTTAAAATTCAGCTAAAGCACATAAACACGACTTTACAGAGGGAATAAAATAGCACAAGTGCTCCTGTAAGAAGTATTTGACGTGCTGCCTATGACTTTTAATACATGCCATTCCTATGACATTTAATACATGCAAGGTTGCTCAATGCCTTGGAGATACTGGGACAAGGAGGAGAAGAACAGAGGGGTAACATGAGAAGAAGTGGCAACATGGACTTCAGTGGGGATTAATAGCCACAGAAAGAGGTGCTGGGAGAGGATGAGTTACTGATAGTTACTGATGGCTTAGCTGCAGTCTGTACTGCAGTGGTTTTATCTTTATTTGGGGTAAAACGAAGCATAAGCATGTTCAGCTGTACTGAAATCACACCTTCATTTTCCGGTGCAGGTGTACCCTGTAAACATAAAGCCACTCCAAAGTCTTTGTTGCTATAATCTTCAACAGACTACGGAGAAAAAAAATACTGCTTAGTGACTAATGTAGCACAAATTCCCTGTAGCCCTAGTTACATAAACCACCATTTAAAAGACACAATTTAGTTATAAAGTGCACGTTAAAAGCTGCTCTCTCCTTGAAGTGTATATCGAATTCCCCATAAAGATTGTTTACAAGATCAGTTAAAAAGAAGCTTTGAAGAAGCTTTTGAGCATTTCAGCCCATGGTTACACCTTCTTTTTAGCCCCATAGCAAAGCATTTGGGATGATCCCAGGAGTCTGCGGTGAGGGAGTTAGCTAAGAGAGTGACTTGGTAGGGAAAATGTGCTGGGGACGGGCTGTGGAATGGGCAGGAAAGGGAAGCTGCCCCACACGTGACTGGGGGTTACAGCACACATTGAGTAGAGCGTGTTCCCTGGTGACAGACACTTCCTCACTGTGCTCACGACACCACCATCACTTCACAGGACTACAAAGGGCATTTGAATTCTTCCTGTTTGTTTGTCCCAACACACGACAGTGAAGAATGAACTGTCTTCCAATCTAAACGACCAAGAAAACAAGCACATTTGGGAAAGATTTGTTCAACTGATGTTAAAAGTTAAAGATTACCTTTACTGTGCAGTAATTGTTCACTGAGGAATCTCTTTTCAGGCTGTAAATAATGGTTTGTATTATCACTGTATTACTCACTTTCAGGAAACGTATTTTGCAGAACAAAGGTAGATCCATATCCCCTGCCTTTAAAAAACTTTCAGAAAACCAACCTGAAAAAATTACATGATGTTTCCTACGCTTTAAATCCTGATGTTTAAAACATAGGCCAGAGAGATTTGTAGATTCTGGAGACACTTGCAGTTTGTGGCTATAAAGCTGCAGAGGATATCAGCTGAGACTTCTGCAGGCTGCACAGGAAGAGCTTTCAAAGCTCTGTACTGCCAGAGTTCACGCCTCTGTGCAATAGCACATTATTCTGGAAGCAGTGCTTCTGCTCAACTCTTTAATGTTTTTCCAGAAAGAAAAGCACATTAGCTGAGTGTCTCTCTGCCATGGTCCCACTGCTAAAAATCAGAGTTTTCATACAAGCAGTGCTGAGTGAGGGAACTGGCATGCCTCTACAGTACATCTTTATCTCAGTTCCCAGCATTTAACTGGAATCATAATACTCAGTCTTATTTGCTTCCCAGTCTGTCTCAGGGCTCTGAAATCACGGTATCAGCTGCATAGCTGAATGGTATGAAAGCTGCTTTACAGCCCTGCGCACCAGCCTGCACCCTTTGCCTTGGAGAGGAAACCACTGCTCTCAAATTGTCCATGGCAGATCCAGATCTACTGCTGGCATTATGTCTCACTGGCACTGGAGGATGACTTGGGGGATCCCATGAACCCAAAAAGCAGCAGTTCCTGCTCTAGATCCTGCTGCCTCTGCCACCATGCAAGGGATACTGGCACCAACAAAATCAACATCTCTCCTGTAATGAGAACTAGCCCAACTCTTAGCAGCTCTAATACCTGAAATCCCTTAGGGGTTGGTATGGAAAAGAAATGACATGTAGTATTTACATTCAGGAATTGTCCTGCCAGGAACAATTCCTTGCTTTCCTTCCCACTGCACCGGCAAGATTAGCACTGAATCCGCACAGAAAAAAAACACTGAAGACAGTGAGTGTAATATGTAAGTATATCCAGCTGCAGAAATTACAGACTATATGTATAAGGAAGTTTCTTCCCCTTTACTATTTAACTATTTTTATTTGCTAAGTCTCAAAGTACTAGTTACTGTTTTGAGATGTTGTTGAAATACTACTCAAAGCCTGTTTCATAGAAACCAGAATACGTAGGAGAAGATCACTGAAGGGGCAGAAGTGATAAAGTAATTATCTGTAGAACTGGATTTAAAACCAACCAGATGGTACCAAAGAAAAGGCAAGAATGCTTTGAAGAATAAATCTGAGTGCTGATTCTTCCACTTAAGAGAATTTACACTGATAATGAGCAGTATCAGAGATAATGAATTCATGAAAAATAATCTTGTATCTCAAGCCTTGTCTTTCTCAAGACTGAGTAATGTTTGCTGCTGAAATCTAAAGTGCTGGAAGCATGCATGTGCAAGAATATACTTTGAAACCTAGGAACTCAGTGTATAAAGCCACTTTACTCAGGATTGATGAAGATATTTTCTCTGCTCACTGCCACATAATGTACGTGTTTCTAAACATCCATCTGTATTTCTTCTGTTTCTCTGACAGTCACTGCCTTTTAATGTTGTCTGTCCTCAATGGAAGAATCAAGTTTAAGCTACAGGCTTCAGTGTTGCTTCTGCTGATGTTATTATGGCCTTATCTCCTGTAATATGAACTTACAGAGGACTGAGTGTTATTTTGAAAATTGATTATTTCTATTCATATTTCTATTTTAGTAAGACACTAAAAACATTGCTTTTTTACTTTATACTTCCAATATTTAAGACCTCTCTTTGCTATGTTGAAAATAGACACTGTAGAATGACTGAAGTACTTCCCCTGAGTTCAACTTGCCTAGTCCCTAATCCTGTAATTACTTTTGCATGTATTAAGAGTAAAAACACTTCCCTTGTAGTCACATGGAGAAGGATATGCTGAGTCATGGCCTTTGCTATATAGTCCAGTTCGTAGAGGTACTCCTATAAGCCACAAATAATAACAATCCTTTTTTTCATACTTAAATGAGTATTGTATCAACACAAAAGGTTTTTACAGGAGAATACTTTTTTCTCTAAGTATTATCTCTCTGAACGTAACATAAAACAACATTTTAACCATCTGCTCAGTAAATATTGACTTAGCTTTTAGCCAAGCTTTCATTCCAAGTAAAAAAAAAATCAAGCTATGAATTCCTATTGACTAAACCGCCAAACTCAGTGGCAACATTTGCACTGGCTTCGGGGTAGACAAGGATTTCAAAGAAACATTTATATATGTAGCATGGGCTAGTTCTGGTCGTGTGGAGACTTATAGGTCACTAACAAATTAAAAAAAAAATAGACTCAGCCATGCAGAACTATCCAAAATTGCTTAGACTGCCACACAACTTTTTAGCTTTCCAGTCACACACATCTTCTCTGACTGCTCTTCCTGCTAAATAAATAAACAAACCATAAAGAAAATCTAGAAAACTCCAACTAGCACCCATGTAGATTTTGTGAAGCTTGCATATAAAAATAATATATAATAAAATGCTTTTTCTCTCAGTCCTCACTCAAGCACAGCTGACACCAAGGATGAAGAATAAAATGATTAATCAATTTTTCTTTAGAAAGTTGATGAAAAGCCTTTTTATAAATTTTATATATTCCTGTTAATACTTTATACAGAACATTCTAAAACAGATCGAATGTTTTGGGTTGCACATTTTGTCTTGCACTTTATAAAGTGAGATAAGGTGGCTTTCATTGATACTGCAATAAACTCTATGTGGTTTTTACCCAGTGGGCTTTGGCCACTCTATTCCCCTCCTTCCTTTTGTGTGTCAGTTGTAAATTGATTTAGAAATACTCTGTTTCATGCTTCCCCACTCTTGGCATGCAATATCTTTGAAGATTCAAAAGAGATAGGAAAGCTAAAAAGGCAACAGGTGGGTAATACAGCAGATGGCTCTATTTCCAGTTAAACTTGCTCAGAGTAACAAGCAGTAAGGTTGTATTTTTTCTGCAGAGTGCAGGTGGAGAGGCTGTGAGTGAAAATAAATTTCTGAACACAGACTCCAGCACAGGATCAGTGGAAACTACTGCCAAGCCGTTACCATTTAAAGATCCAAACTTCATCGTAAGTATATTATTTTAACAATTTGAAATTCCAAACTTTTCCCATAAAAGGCTAACTAGGATTCTATTTAACTATGTTCCCAGTGTAAATATTAAGAAAATCTTCTTAACAGCCAAATAAAAGGTTGACAATTTTTAAGAAATTCACCTCAATCCATGTCACACCATGGTTTAAAGTGCACACTGGATTATAGCATCAAAATGGCACTGGTCAGGAAGCAGAACTGTTACACTAAATTCTGGAACAGAGTGACAAAACCTGTTAGGTACAGGTAAGTGTGGAAGTTTTATGATATGGTATCCCACAAACTACCACAGCTAGAGGGGAACAGTTAATACTATGACTGTAGGAATCCTATGTTCCAGTTCCTAGTCCAGGCAGGCTGCAAAGCAGTTGAGCTAGAAATTAGGCAGAGAGTCATCAGCAAATGGCATTTTGCTCCTCTTCTGGTCCCTGAAACTCTTAACAGATTTGTGGTGTCTTCTTCCAGTCATTGCTAGATTTAGAAGCAGAATAATCCGTGCTCCCTAGAAGTCTGGCCTGCCAGCATTCAGAATCATATAAACACTGAGAGCTGATGAAATGCAGGCTCCTAAACACTCTGAGGGTTAAACTAGGAGAGAAGGTGAAGAAGATTAAGTTAGTAATGCTGGGTTTGTTTTTGATATCTTTTTATCTTGCTGTGCCAAGGCCAACTCATTGGCACACTGCGCAAATGCTTTCTAGACTAGCAAACTTCTCAGACTGCTGGTCCCAAGCCAGTACTTAGAAAGAAGGATTTTATCCCAGATTTCTTCTGTATGAACAAGATACAGTATCCCACAGCACATAATGAATAATCAGGCAACGCACAGCTCACTAAGCACAGGTTTGGCAGGGGGTATGAAATTAATCTCTGACATGTGAGTTGCTCTACATCTGCTTTGCAGACAACTTCAGTCATGAGAGGGGCATTCAAGCAACCGTATACTTTGCTCACTAATCCTCCAGCAAGCATCAGCATCTTCGAGAAATGGGTTTTTTTTGCAAAAGCTCCTTTTGTGCCCAGAGGCATCCTGTGTAGCTTCTACATAGGATTTAAATATCCATGAGGCCCTGAGCTGATCCTTCAGTTCTTAGAGGGATGTCACCATTTCCAAAGAGGCAGTACTAATGTCTGCATGCTTGAAATGATAATGAATATACAGGGTCTTTGGCAACTGCTGCAGAAATAACAGGCAGTTATAATAAAAACCGTGAAATTGTCCCCTCCAATTCAGTAACTAATTTGAGAAGAAATGCATTGAGTGTTAATCAGCATTTCATTGGTATGACCTGGTAGTAACAATTTGGATGGATTTTTGCATCTTTTCAGCCTAATTTGCCTTAAAAAGAAAATAAATCAGATAGTGTCTATCTTACATATGTATGCCCAAGTTTGAACCATTAGCTTACTGCAGAGGATAGACTTAAGAGCAGAGGAGGAGGAAAAACTGACCTTTTCCTAAACTTTCTGATTGGAATTTACAACCCTTGGCAATGGGGAAGGGGAAAAAGACTTCCTGACAGTTGTATATAGCAATAGCTGCTGTAGAGCAGTAGCTCCACCTGTCCTAGCTCCAGCTTTCTCTGAACTTTGCTTGGTTCATTTGTACTTGGCAGTCGTTGCCTTTTCATTGTAGGTGTGTGAGGTGATGCTCAGCCCCATTTTTAGGAGGCATAAGTTCATATAAAAACAGAGGTTGGTTTTGAGATTACTGAACAAAAAATCATTATGCAGTGATTTGGGGGAAAATTCATGCAATGAATTTGAATTAGTGGTGTGGTAGTACACATAGTTTCATCTCATGCTGTAGCAGTCTCTATTACACAATGATCTTTAGATGACTAAGGTGTTACCCTAAGAGCAAATGTTTGCTTCTACAATTTGAATCAAATATCCATCGCCAAAACCCAGTATATCATCAGGTCATGAGCATCTTTTCTGAATACATCTTACGTCTACAAGAAAGAGCTTTCTCATTGAATCATTCCTCCTATCCTCATCAATATAACAGGTTAATTTATAAACATCCAAAGCAGAAGTATGCTTACAGAACTTTGCTGAGTTTCAATGAGACTCATGGGGCAAATAGTAATTTTTAACAGAAATAGCAACTTCTCAATTGTAAGAACATTTTCTTTTCCTGAAGTTGAGGTGTAAATCTCTGTTCTTTGATCATTTAGAAGTAGTACAGGATGTTGTGCAGCTTCTGTCTCTGGAGGGACATAAATAAATTACTCTGTAGCACTCACACTTGATAACTGCAACTGCCATTATAGTACCTGTGGCAAGCCTTCCATTAGTGTACCTTTCAAAATGTAAAATTGTCTTGGCAGCCAACATTCTATTTATTATTCTTTTTCTATTGTTCTGTCTCCTAGCCTTTGAAAGAAAAATAAAATTTCCAGAAAGTTTCTCGTAGTATTCATTACATTTTGCAAGATCAGTTGTTTTCTACAGTCACAGATAGTTTGTAAAAGAGCTGCACCTGTGATATGCTATAAAAAAGGACAGAAAATTTAGCTGTATAATCACAATTTTAGAAACAACTTCATAGTAATAAGTTCTAATACGATAGGAAGTACATACAGAATCCTGTAATCTCAGGCTAAGCCTAACCACATTGATTTTCTATTTTCATGTAAAAGGCAGATTTTAATTTCCTTCAGTTAGTCAGAAACATAGAAGCTTTGACACAGTCCAAAAAGCTTTGTTTTTGCTTGCAGCCAAGATTAAAGAGTACAGTATAGTAGCCTGCTGAAGAAATAAGTGAGAATAACAAATGGTTCATGACAAGATGAGACATATCAGAAAGACTATGAAATAGAAGTGTCATGCTCTGAAATAGTATTCTTTATTTATTTTTTCTCTAAACACCATATTTTTAATTCTAGCACTCCGGCATTGGTGGAGCAGCAGCTGGCAAGAAGAACAGAACTTGGAAGAACCTAAAACAAATTCTTGCATCTGAAAGGGCATTGCCATGGCAACTAAATGATCCTAGCTGTAAGCTGCTTAGACGCTTTGCATGTATTTATAAATAATAGAATCCACACAAATAACTTTCTTTAAAACTAACCTAAATTATTTTACCAGTGCATGCAGTATCCTGCTTGAACAGGGTCCAGTAGTACATTTAAGATTACTCCAATCACACTCGTCAGCCCTAAGTGGAAAGTAGGGGGAAGCAAATAATTTGGAGTATCATGGCAAAGTTCAAATACATTTGGGGAGAGAGTTTAATAAGGAAAAAGTATTTATCCAAACCAGGTCAGAAACCCTTATTCCCATGAGGTTTTTGTCACCTTTTCATTGGTTAGGAGCCTCCTCCTCTGTGTACAGTCCAGAGGTCTTTTGATGGGTGGCTGCTGCTTGATTAGCTATATTTGAGCACTTTTCAAATAGTTTCTGCTAAGCCACATACCTGCAGTAGCTTAGACCTCAGCCCAAGCTTCCTATCCAGCTCCTTATCCTAGATTCTTGAGAGATTTAAATCCTACATCCTCTCTTTAGTGCAGCACAGCTGAAACTACACTATTAGCAGTGCTGATTAGCAGTCCTAGATGGTTACATCCACAGGAGCAGAGTTACAGCAGTGGTCTTAATCTAGATATTCTTCAAGTATATTTGTAAAGTAGGATAGTATTGAATGTAGCTGCTGGCAGAATGCAATCCTCAGATTTTATTTAAGCAAGTGGAGGCATTTCAAAACTGAGCATATGCATATACTTTTTGTCAGACTTGGTGCTTTATCCAAAAATAGCTTGCCATTTTTTGAAGTGTTTTAGATGCAACTGTTACAGAAAAATGCAGACTACTGTGTGTTCCTGGCTATTGTAACTGACAATCTGCTGATGTTGCTATTTCTACTATTCTCTGTTTGCATCCAGAAATTTACAGGATTTTTTTTATAAGAAGGAGGGTAAAGAAATTCAGCTTCGTATTTAAAACCAGCTGTCTGTGATATTAGGGTCTTTTGAATTATGAGGTGATGAGTTAGACATTTGATAGGGATTGAGTGTTTGAATTAACATAGCATCAGAATGAGTTGCATGGGAGATCAGGAAAGAGGAAAGAAATTAGTCAGGTACAAAATATTTTTGTAACGTCCAAAATTGAGGATTTAACTACTTAAGCATACCAACTGTATCTTAAAAAATGTTTATTAATGATAATTGCTATCTAAAGGGCATTAAGGAACAGCAATTTCCAACTCTCAGTTTAAACATTCAGACAATTTTCTAGGTCATTGACTGGGCTTAAAGTGGTACATGCTTAAAGATTTAACTGATTTAAGAGATTACTTTGCTTTTCTGGATTACAGTATTTCAGAGCTGCAATCTTGAGCAATGTTTCATGGTCTTAACATACAGTATGCATTTGATAATGGCTATTCTTTGCATGTGACTGACTGCAAGGGAATTCATTAAGACTTGGAAGAAATGGACACATTTCAAATGGCTCTCGCATTTTCCTTTTGGGGAGGGCATTTCTGCTTGCTGAACTCTGTTAATAGGTGAGCAGAATCAGGCTGTGATTTACAGTGCTAACAGGTTACATGTTTTCAGAGGTAATTCTGCTTCATATTTCTTTGGCTTAGTGTTGCTAGTTAACAGAGACCTCAGAGAGTAGGTTTATGTTATAGAAAATACATATATATATGTGTGTGTGTATATATATATGACACGGAGTTTATGCCTTTGTTTCTTTCTAGATTTTAATATTGATGCTCCTCCTTCCTTTAAGCCTGCTAAGAAATATTCAGACATCTCAGGACTTCCAGTAAGTTGGTTTTTTTCCCTTCAAAATTGACATCTCACCTTCCACAATGAAATTGTGCTGCTGCCTTGTTTTGTAAAAGATGTATATGCTGAGGTTCCTGTTCAGACTTGGGCTTAATAATTATCCAGTGATTTAGGACCCAACACCAAATACTGCCACTACATCACAAAATTGTTAATAGATGTTAGGACAGACTAAATACCTTGTCCTGCCAAGTAACTCCTATGACATCTCTTTCTCACCTGTAGAATCTACATTGGTGCCTATAATTTCTAATTCTTAAAATAGCTGCAGGGAAAGCTGGTAGTCCACAGTCTCCATGACTGTTAACTTTGCCAAAGTATACCCACACTGACTGAAACTTTCCCTGCTGTTTGCATGAGGCTGATTTATTTCACTGTATCTTATAGAGGAAGTTTAAAAAGATGGCTCAGCAATTTTCAATAATGAGATTAGGCAAAATTTTATTGTTTGGCCCAGGTTAAAAAAACCTTCCTTGTTATCGCTGCTCTCAAACTTTGCCTCAAACAAATCAGCCTGAAACAGACACTTGGCATAGACTGTTGAGAATTTCAAATACCCCTGTGCTTCAGAGCTGGAAGTTGGAGTTTGGCAGATGTATAGCCTGTGTGTCACAGATGGGCTCTTTTACGTGTTTTGGTTAAAGAAAGAGGAGAAAGGGAGAAAAACCAACTCAAACCACATTTGACTTCGATACGGTTTGCACATGTTCCAGAAAGTCTTGGTAGTTACAATTTGGTGCCTGAATTCCCCAAAGATTCTGTTGGCACAAAACAGGAGTAAAGTCACTGAATTCTGCCCAACAAAAAATTTTGTATCTGCTGTTGAAACTGTTCCTATGTTACATGAATAATTTTACTTAAGACAGAACAGGTATTAGTAACAGCATACCTTTTCACTTTTCACCTTCAAACACCAGTGATTTATTTTGCAGAAGCCTGTGCATTTATTAAAATTGAAATGAATAGGAATGTTGTATTTTGGAGTAAAAAAACACTTAAGTAATGGTTACACTAAGTAGCTACAATAATGAAAACTTTGTAATGTCAAAGAGCCTTGCACAGAATTTCTGTGTTATTTCCCCCAGTTTTATCTGTTTCTCACCCATAGGGCACTAGCCCACCTTCACAGGCTTGATATCACCTCCTGGAGGTGCTTTTAAAGATGCATATTTGTTATGCTGATGCAGGTAAGCAGGCCACCTTCCATTCTGTGCACTGAATTAGGCAAAAAATCCTCATTAGGACACAAAATGGGTGAGCACTTAACTAAGGGCTGCCTTATAGTGGATATTTAGTGTAAGGCATCAAAGAATAGCTATAGCGCTAACTGTAATCCTGCATATCCTAGCATTTGATCTTGATTTGGTAGCATATGTTTTCTTAGACTTTACTTTTTAAGTAACACATTTAAATAAGGCACCTAGGAGGTGGCATGTGTCCAGCCTGTGCCTCTGAATGTGGTTTGGAAAGGGAGTGAGTTGCTCAGATAAAGGCTGGTAACCCTTGATGTTCAAGAGGGATTGGAAAAGCAACATCTCCCTCACAGATGAATTGGCAGACAGCAAATGGAAGAGACTGCTCACAAACCCAGGAAATTCAGGAAAGATAATTCCCTCCCAGAAACATAATTCTCTCCAGCCAGGCAGACTTCTGCCCCATCTCCAAGGAACCAAATAATGCTTTCCAGCACTAACCTTTGATGTGTTTGAAAACTAATCAGTTGTTGCACCTATAGTGAGCTGATGATGCAGGGTATAGATGTGAGTGGAGACCACATCCCTACCAGTTAAGGGTCAGTTATACCTTAGGAAATTCTCTCAGTTCCTCAGCTTTTCTTTACCAGCACCTCTTTGTCATCAGTGATTTATGTACTATAACTATTCTAGCTCAATATAGATACTCCCCATACAAATCCATTCAGTCCTGCTTTTGTTTCCTTTTCTTCTCTTTCCACTTTTTTTTTTTCTTAATTTTCCATCCTCTAATTGCATTATGAGTCAAGTTTCCTATTTTACCTGGCCTGCAAGGTTCCTCCAGACTATGATAAAATTACCATGTTTAAAAAAACCCCTTTTTTTTATTAAAATAGCTGAGACAGTGTGTCCTTTAAATAGCTAGGCTAGAAATGTTTCATAAGAAGCACTAAATATGCTTTCAAGATCATTTCCTAGTAGGAGGATATGTGGGACAATAGAATATTGTAGAAATGTAGTATTAGAAAAATGTCCCTGTATTTTCTGTGTAAAATAAAAAACCATTTGTGTAAGAATATATTTTCTGTGGGAATGCTGAATTCCCCACAGAGGGAAAAAAATCCTTAGCAATACCCATTTAGGGAAGAAATAAATTGTCTAGTAGGTACAAAAGGAGAAGTGTATTAAAACATTCTCAATCAGCATACTTGCTCTTATATGAGATGCCACAATTAAATTCTACTGATCCCCTTCTCTTTCTGTGTGTAGCACAAGTAGAATTAAATTTACCAATGGTCTCAGCAGAGCAGCCAATTTATATTTGTAAGGCAGCCTGGAATTCTAAAGCTATTATCTACTGTATTGACACTGCAAAATAAACCTATTATTTCCAAACTTGCAAGATGAGTATTTAGATATTTTAACATGTGAAACAGAGTAATTTATTGCAAAGCAGATTAAAAAAAAAATACAAAAAACCCTTCAAATGTTTATACTTTTCTTCCTTTTCTGAAAATGTATCAGCCCTGTTACTATAGAAACAGATTGAGATACCTGGTTTATTGTATTTTAAGAGCATGTGTCCATGGCCTTTGACTTAGTTTTTAAACACGACAGAGGTTTTTTTTGCAAAATCATCCTAATTTCATATTCTAATCTCTAATTATTGCTGGAGTATTGGTAAAGTTTGTTTTCAGGCTAAAGCCATGGCATGAATGGCTGGTTACCATACATGAATGTCTGCAAACAGAACAGCCCAATACATAGCACCAGAACAGTGAAGAGCTGCCATAATATTTTTAACCTAGATCAGTGCACAATACAAATTGCAGATATTGCTTGGTTACTTTATTACAGAATCATGCACATTTGAAAAGCAGTCTAATTGCTTAGCTTTTTCTTACGTGAGGCCAGATGTAAAGAGTGAAATAAAAGTAAATTTATACCTGCTGTAACCATGAAGTTACCAGCAGGGGTAAATTTACTCCTAATGTTCTAACTCTGCCATTTGTTTGAAGCTTAATTGATGGCTTGAACTGTTACTTGACTATATTTAATTAACCTGGTGGCATTTCTTTATAAAGAAAACCGAGCTACAAATAATACTAAATTTTCTAAGTCATATCAGACCAAATGATTAGCTGGATTGTTACCATGGTCAACAGGTGCTTTCCAACATACAAATGTAGAGAGCTCTGCACTGTAACTGTGTGGCATGGGGGACTACTCCAGCTCTTCCTGGCCTTTTCTATATTTAGTAGCAATGTCTTGAGGTATCTCAACTGCCTGTGCCTTGCAGCCTGCCACCATCTCATGCTAAAGAAAGGCACAGAAGACATTTTCAGAGCCTTGGCAGACACTTGGTAATCCAATGCCGAAGAGGCAGGGATTGTCCTGGAGGCTGAATGTGGAGAGGCAATGCCCTGATGCCTGCCTTCTCCCAGTGCAGCCTCCTGGCCTACCCCTGAGCTCTGCTGAGCTCCGGGTTTCTGTAGCAACAAGGAAGGGGAGAGGATAGAAGGAAACTGGCACCGCTCCCAGGCACCCAGGGTCCAAATATAGCAGAGGATACAAGCGTAGCGCAGGGTGAGCTGGCCAGGCTGCTATCCTGAAAGCAGGCATCTGCAGCAAACCTCAACGCTGGGTTCAAATCTCTTATCAGTTCAGTCACAGAACCGTAAGCTGAGACTCCCCAGCTTTAACAACCACTTTAAAGTAAATTAAAAGCTAAGTTGTATGCAGCAAGAGAAAGCCAGTCCAAAGCTATCAGAGCACCCATAATTCAGCCTTTTTGTGGGTAATTTATTGGCAGCAGCCTGGCTCTTTGGAGAGCTGCCTTGAGAGAAACTGCACAAGGCACAGAGTTGCTAGGGTGAGTTAAGAGAGTCGAGGAATTTCTTTTGCGCTGTGCTTTATAGGAAACTTACTTCAGCCCTCTGTTATGTTTAATGCATTTCTAATGTGATTTTTAGGGGTCTGTTAACTTCTCATAAGTTCTCACATGAGGAGAAAGAAAAAAAGACTCGTGGCCACATGGTAGAACAGCAGTGCTGTTACTAGGAAGAGGAACTCACTGTTTTGTGGTCTTGTAATTAAGATACTTCTTTTACTATTATGGTTAGAAATTTTATTTGAATCGTATCTCTACCATTGTTTCTTTTTCAGGCAAATTACACAGATCCACAGAGCAAGTTAAGGTTTAGTACTATCGAAGAATTTGCCTATATTCGGATGCTCCCTTCAGATGTGGTTACAGGATACCTGGCTCTAAGGAAAGCAACAAGTATTGTTTCCTGAAGAGACTAAATATTGTTGTATATCGCTTGTGAACACTGGTCATTTGGAGTATCATGATGGAGACTGACTGTGGGACTGAGATTCTTTAAAACTATCCATGGATTTTTACATCTGGAAATAATTGATGATACATGCATGTGAAGAACATATGGATTTAATTTTCATAAATGCTGATATTCGTTAGTTTGCCAATTTGTTAGCAATTTAGTTTGGTGAACAGAATAACTTAGACCTTAAGGATATGCATCTCTACCATAATGTCTCATTTATATTAATTTCTGTAAAGACAGGATTTCATCTCCACCCTGTATATTTTACGTACTACCCTGGCTCAGAAGAAACTGTCATTTGAGTTAAAGAAAAGGTAACAAGATATCCAGATGTCTAAACCTGCCTTACCAGATGTGCTTGCCACTTGGCTATGAAGTTTGTCCCATCTGTAAAATGAAGCTAAATACCCAGCAAGTGCTGCTGTTGTTATGACTTTTTAGGGTTCTGTGGCACTGTGGAAATGAAGACCTTCACATAAATGTTCATATTGTATTAACTGCCAACATAAATAAAGTTGGACTCAAACCTGTTTGTAAAATACCCTGATGAACATGTGTAACAGGATCCAATCAAATCACCGTGTAACTCTTAATCGTGACACTTTGCAGATTTTGAGTGCTTCATTTCACAACCTGACTATTCTCCTACCTTTCCTAGTTATTACAGCATTAGTACTAATTAGTATGAAGAAAGTACTAATTTCCCAGACTTTTAAAAAAGATGCTAAAAAGAAGGAGTTCCACTGTCCACTGGCATTCTGACACCCAGATGGCCTTCGGCAAGGCACGACCTTCTACATCAGAACACTGAACTTAGCACCATGAGACCCCAAAAGAATAACTGAGAGCAACTGAGTATTGTCATACTTTAGAAGGAGACTGAAAGAGAGTTTGGACTCTTGCTGGGGGCGTGGCTGACAGGTACATGCCAACACGCCAACGTAAGAATGACCATGACTTCATGAAACTGAGTCCAGGGGCAAGGGGGTAGAGGGTTTTCTGCCCATTCTTTCTTTCTCTCCTCTTTCTTATGACAAGCTACTGTCTTCCCACTTCTGAGTCTTTGTCCCAGCCTTAAACCCTTGCTAGGTTGTAATCTGGACTCCCAAGTTCAGGCTCAACGGTTCCTAGCCCCCAGTCACACAGTCTTCACTCCCATACTTCATCAACTGTCCTGTGGTGGTGGCACTAGAATTGGCTGCTACACAAGTTACCACTTGCTGCGGGAATGCTCTTCTCCCATGTGCAAATCTGCCAAGTGGGAGACTTGTGCCATAGTGTGTTAGTCCTGGGGTCAGGTCACTGGGGAGGTGAGGTGCTGATCACGAGACAGCACTCCTGACTCAGCAAGCTCCACCATGGACATCAGGATCTTGTGCAAGGCACACTCTTCTCTTTGCATGCACAAGCAGCACACAGCAGTGACTAGTTAGTGTCTAACCTGTGCTTTGAATGTACATTTCTATAGACATGATAATAATGAAGATTTTTTTTCTGATTGAAAGAATAAATATGCAGATTGTTATTAATGCTAGTTTAATTTCAACTCCAAAACAGGAAAAACAATAATGAGATACTTTGTTTAATGAAATTGGTGGGACTCATTCCTCAGTTTTTGTGATCTAATACTGCCAAAAACAAATTCTAAAAGTCGTTGACATGCTTACAATAGATCCTTCAAAGCCCTAGATATCTGATAATGCTACAACTGTATCACAGTACAAAAAAGAATAAGGCAGGATATCTCTCTGCATGCCAGCAAGCATCCAAGCCACATTCTCTTTGCATTGAGTTTTATAATGGATATTTTTAACTTACATTGCATACTGAACATGTGTTTATAAGATAAGCTTAACACTGATATGAAAAGGAAACACATAGAACTGCTGTAAGATAATTTTTGTTTTAAATAAGCAGACAGCAACTCAGAAAATTGATTTCACGAGCTTGTTCTCTCCCACGAATATTTTTAACATTCTTTGGGAATGACTGTGTAGGAGCCCAGGCTCCTCCACTGTCAGAAGTGTTCCATTCACTTCTGCACTCTACATTAAGATGTTGCTTCTCAGCTAATTTCTCCCATGCAGTGTTTATGCATTCTGTTTTCAACATCTGTCTCGCTGAATAAATCAGCATCAGAAAAGCAAATACATCTTAAATTTGGCAAAAACATTAATGACTCTTCTCTCAATGTTCTGTATCCATATGATGGCTACAAGATTCCCTTTTCCTCCCTTCCTTGTTTCTTCCTTTGTTGGCCTTTTTTTCCTAGTCAGTAGTACCTCCCTTTTACTCATTAGGTTGTGCAGTGGTCAAGCCAAGAGTGATGAATCAGCCACCAGCACCATTCAGCATAACACCAATCAACAACAATTTACTGTGTGGAACAATCAAACCAGATTTGCTTTAGCAGGAAGCTGAGGACAGAACAGATCTAGTGGCCACCATGTGCGGTGGCGTTCAGTCCCACTGGGTTCCTTTTGAAAACAGCTCGTGAATCTGCTGCTCTCATCAGTGCCTTCTGTGGGAGAACTGAGCAGTGCCTCCCTTGCTGTATATAAGAGAAAATACGGATAAGTGCAAAGCTTATCTGTGCCACAGAGCAGTTTTAAAATGTTTTATTGACAGCTGTAGAAGAAGTGAAAATTGAGAAGCACATTTATATGTAAAAGTACTTACAGGGCATTATCTAGATAAACATACATAAGTTGAATTTAAATTGAAAAGAGGACAAAAGAAAAGCATTTGAAAAGAGAACCAGCAATAAATACCATTTCAGGCTTAGGGAGAATGTGTTTTGGCTAATAGCACTGCCATATCTCTAAAGCAGAAAGCCAGCAGTCAGAGTGAGGACTAATCTGTTAGAGTACAACCATTACTATGTGGGAAGTATCACCGGAGTGCATTACTCCCCACAGGCCATGGACGGCTTCAGCCTCACATACGTTTGCATTGCGAGGTTCCCCTGTAAGGGCTTACAGCACACCAGTTGCTGGGTGCCCACAGAAATCCCACTGACATTAATGAGAAGTGAGCTTGTCCAGCAACTCTCAAAGTGCGGTCCAACTGGCAAAGCTTTAGCCTCAGTCTTTTTGGCACGTGGAAAGCACGTTTTCCATGCCTCATTTGCCCTGTCCCAGAGGCCAAGCTCCTGTTTTCCTGTGCAGCTTCCTGCCCAACACACACCACTGGTCCAGCAAACACTGGACATGGAGAGTTGTCTCCAGCCTAATATGGGGTTTTCTGTTTTTATTTAAGACTGGAGTAGCTTTGGGTGAATCTGCTTGCTCCCAAAGGCCAGGATAAAGCAGACAAGCATCGGCCCCAGGGCAGCAGAAGCAGTGTAGCTGAGCTGCCTGGTGTGACCTAAACCCTAAACGAGGATGTTGTGCTGAGCTGGGGCAGGGGCTGGGCCACGTGGGGTCAGGGACTGCGGAGCCAGCTGCTCCTGAGGGAAGGGGTCTGCTGGGAACAGTGAGAGGAATGAAGCAATAAACAGCTGCAGCTGCTGCCTCCGCGCTCTTTAGGGGAAGGGAAAGCAGGGTGCTGGAGCTCCAGGGCTCTTCCCTTGATTATTCACTGCTGTTTCAAACAGCAGGTGTGTGCCCATGGAAACTTCCTGCTCCAGCCCTTCCCTCGGCCGCATCCGAAGTAGGAATGACCTTGGCCCCACATCCTAGAAAGCTGCAAAATTCAATTGAGAGAGGCCTTGGGCCAGCTCATTTTGGAGCCCCTCCATCTCACTGTCCTGTATTTCCTGGCTTTCTCCCATCACAGCATTCTAGATCCCTATGGAATTGCTATATATGGGCTTCAGTGGAGGACGGGAGTAGCAGTCATACTCAAGGAGATGTGCCTTAATCTCCTTTGACAGAAGAAAATGAAAGTAAGCAAAGGGGACGGCTTTTTACTGGTGAAAAATATCAAACTAAAAATTAACCAGTATAAGCTTAAAAAAGGTTTTCCCAAGTCCAGCCTGTTAAAAAGAAAAGCTTGAAAAGCATGATTACAATCATTTTCCTGAAGGCCTAAGTAATCTTTAATAAATTAATACAATAATAATGTATTACTAGAAAACTTACCAATGGATTTTAAGGTCTCTTACAATCTCTAACAATGTGTGCGGCTTACATTCTCAAATAACACATATTTTTTCTTCCTGAATCAAGAAAGAAGACTTTCACAGAATTGGAGTCAGGTTCTAGGAGGAAAACCCTGACTTAGTGCTCTTTTAAACAAGAGTCAAGTGGTATCTGTATTGTTACTGAACATTCAGTCACACTATGATGGTCATACCACTAATACTACAAGTCACAGAAATTCCTTCATAATTCTCTTTTTTTCAGTAAGTCTCCCCCAATGAAAGACCACTTTATCTGTTGGTGAGTGGAACATAATAAAATAATACGTCTTCAGGCAAGAAAAACATTTTAAGTCCATTTGGTCTCTGTAAGTATTGCTTGACTTGTGTTTGTATTACCTGAGAAGCTTAAGAAACCCAGTATTTTCAGGTGATTACACTACTGTAAATCACAGCCTACAGACAGCAATAGCACTAAGCTCTTGGGAGAGGTAATAACAACAACTAACAAACACTGTTTAAACTACTGTAGTAGTTTAGTACTGCCTGTGTAATTGCACATAGTTTATGACTTATGAGGTCACGTGTACAGATCATTGCTGTCTCTTGACACTGTAGCCTAAAATCAATAATCTCTACACAAAAAGCGTAGTACTAGTGGACTAGACAGTAAGCTGGAGCTGGCTGTGGTTACTGTTTAGCAGCATGTTCTCCTCTGGGCAAGAGCTCCCCTCAGTTATTGCATGCTGACTGCTCCGGCTCTGCTACCTGACTCCAGAGCACCCAGCACCGCACTCCAGAAAACTGCATCTGGCCCATGGACTGCCTGAAGCCTTCTCCAATGTCCCCACCGTGGGATGTAAAAACTACTCTTCTCTCAAGTGAAGAAATCATTTACAAGTCAGAGCCCATGTGAATAACGTCCCTTTGCTCTGCAAGTCTTGAATCCAAAGCACAGTTTGTGGTAAAGGGGAATACGTGTCCTTTGTGTGGGTACTTCTGTTTCAGCGCAGATCATACACAATCAAGTTCTCAGCATCAGGTTTTGGAATTTCTCAAGACAGCTGCCTACCCGTGCATGGGAAGAAAGTGTTTCCTGCCTCATCATATTGAAATAAATGGGGGGTGTGTGCATTCAGTGCCGCTGTATAGATCTGATAAATGTGCAGCAATAAACCCTTGTGAGCAGAGGCAGGCCTTGTCTGCTTGGCTGATACCTGGCGTGAGTTGGGCACTGAGCAAGCAAGGGTAATAGGGAGTTTTTGAATTTTTGCTGTGATCCCACTTATATCCTGGCGGACAGCAGCTTCTCGTGATCCTCTACTCCCAGGAGGAAGAAACGCCTTTAAAAGGACACCATAAACACACGTACATCGCCCACATACTGTGTGTCTGGTCATTAGTTCCATGACTAATGGATAAACACGATGCAGAGGGGACAGAATTAAGGATCTTTCAATAAATTGTCTGTGAGCCCAAATCTTGTTCTTACAACAAAGGCAGTGTGGGATCTGATAATAACCTTAATAAAGAAGAATCTCAGGAATTTCAGCAAGAGCTGGACTTAGACTAAGGTGAAAGGACTGGAAGTGAGACTGTAGAAGCAACTGACCTGACAATATAAGGCTATGTTGAAGAGAAATAATTTATAAAACACTCTGTGGTATGATCCGTAATCCTCTGAAGTAATAAATATGGCATTATGGTGGCCTTAATATTTGAAATAAAGAATAGAAATACAGCTCAAATGACTGCTTCAAACTGTGCCTTTCAAGAAGGTGTATATATGTCATCGCTGGTGATGTGGAGTCAATGGCTGCCATCAGTCTCATGTGCACAAGTGACAGCAGCTAATAGGCACAAGCCTTGTTCTCCCCCAAATAAAGTGGCTTATGTTACTGAAACTGGTGGTGAAGCACAATCAACCAAATATTTCTGGCCTCTAACAAGCAAGAATTTGTTTGTTATGCTTCATCTCTCCTACCAAGTTGTACAAAATCAGAGAGCTAGGAAATAAGTACCAGAAACTCCTTTCCAGTGTTATGTGAGCCCTTCCATGAGCTTCGTAAACTGAGGATTACTATAACCATTTTAGTGAGGTACGAGGTGTTCCGTGTCCATGGGTTTGGCCCATGCTTCCTGAACCCTCAAGAAACAGCACCTTGACCCCCACTGTGAAACACAGCCCTGCAACAGTTTATTTCAGTGGCTTTCTCCACATGGGTACAATTTACCTAATAATGACTTGGAAGCCAAATTCTCTATGGACCTTGAAATGTCCTTCTGAAGCATCACACTGGGACAGAGAGTGCAAACACCATTCTTCCTGTACATTTCCTATATAGAATGCCACTGGGACACACAGACCTCTCCAGAGCTTTTAGGCAGTGACTGTCACCCCAAAGTCTGTTTATATCTTTCATAAAGAGTAGGCATAAACCACAGGGGTGATTTCTGGCAGAAGCAGTGGAATCCTGCTCTTCCACCTTTCACACATATGCCTTGCTCACTGCACTTAACAGATTCGTGATTAATCCTCCAACTCTACGAATCGGGACTGCACCCACTGCAAAACAGTTATACACAACCCTGGAAGTTCAGACATGCCCCAGAGAATGGAAGAGCTCCTTTGAATCTATCAGCTGAAAGAAAAGATTGAGCCCGTATGAGAGGATCAGGCTGGGTGCAGGGAAGCATCCTTACCCTGGGTGGTGGGATAAGGAGAACAGGAACTGCAGCAGCTGCAGCAGCATCCCTGCTGTACTTCAAACTAAGACAGTAACCTACAACAGCCCTTTTGCAGATGCAGTCTGGAAGAGCTGCATCTGCTGCTGGGGGACAGACCTGGCACTGAGCTGCTCAGTTCTGCTGAGGCTGACATGCCTCTGGGCATGCTCAAAGGCAAGAGCTTCAGATATCTTGGTAACCACCCCGGATCCAGTCAGCACTGCGTGAGGATAGAGGAATGCAGGTTTGGGCGTAGACTGTCTAAACTCTCAGCCCAGATCCTACTGGGGATCTGCAACTCTCTGAAGATTTGGGAATGAGTCTTAACAATTCAGTGGATTTTGACTCAACACCTTTATCATCTGACCAGCTCACACAGCACACACTTCTTGTCACCAGAAGGCACCTGGTATTGCTCCCAGCACTGGATCTGACGTGGTGGAAGCATGAGCATTAGAGGAGTAAAGAAAATAATCAAGGTCAGATTGGGGTCCTCTTATCATTCTCCCAGAACTTCTCTGCCTGTGAGGCCATGTCCCCATTACCTTCATGATCTGGGCTGCACTACCCTCTACCTCCAGCTTTTGCCAACTTGACATGGATAAGACATGGACAAGGTCAAAAATCTTGTCCTACAACATACATTTCTAAGGAGTTCTCAAAAGACAACCAGAATCTAGCAGTAAGAGATGTCCTAAAAGTCCTCCCTTGCACCTCTGTATCGCTATAGGTGGCAAAGTTTTGGTAGGAGGGGGCTGCAGGCATGGCAGCTGTGGGAAGGGGTTCAGGCTGTTAGGACACATAAGAAGCACAGCTGCAGTTCCCCAAACCCCTACAAATGAATATTTGAAGTAACAGCTGGCTTTTTGGGTCATACAGAAAGAGAGGCTTTCTTTTGTCCTAAATAGCACATAGGAGTTTGATCAAGTACTAATTATATCTGAGCCATGAAGTAATAATCTCCAAGGCATAATTAGTAACAGCACCTTTCCTGGGAGATGTGATTCCCTCCATCTCTCACTTCCCTTCCCTGCTCCAAAAAACCCAATATGCAACCAACCAAAACCCTTCACAAACCACCACAACTCTGGGATGTTTATCTTAAGAATGAGGACCGAAAAATACATGACCAATTCAATAAAAGGAAGGTGTTTACACAGAATGACTAGAATTCACCTGCAGATCTGCAGAAACTGCTTTCTGAAAAGAGAAAGGACCACTAGAAGAAAACTCCCAAATGAAAAGCAAGAAGAAAAGCTGAAACCACAAAAGGAAAGCTAATGGCCTACGCTGCCAAAAAAGACAGACTTCTACAGAGGATAAATAAAATGCCACGGTGGGCCAAAGCCAGAAGCTTTACCTGAAAATAAAAAATGGCTTGCCATGGGGCCAGCCAGCTGTCCTAATATAGGACAAACATACTTCAGCAAGTGTATTTCTGGTGTATTTCTGCTGCCCAAGGCTTGCAGTTACCACTTGAGAAACTTAAACCAACTTAAGTAAATAAAAAAAAAAAAGACACATGCACACAGTGAAACTCCCAAGACTTCACTCAAGAAGGCACATGGGCACTCATTCTGTTTTTTTACTGTCTCTTTCCTGCCAACTTGTCTAGATAGGAATATTTGTCACACCGTAACTATATCTACAAACCCCGAGTCTAAATGTGTGTACAAATCCTGTGTAAATATATGCATTGTAAAGATTTTGCCAGGAACTGAATAGTGCATGAGCACTTCAGGCTTATCTCTAGGTAAGGACTTCCATTTGATTCTGCTAAAACTAATTCTCATCTAGACCAGCCCACATCTGGAGCCATGCAGCCCACGTGTACCAACCTCCAGCCTTGGCCTCAGGCTCCTGTAGGAAGAAGTGCTGGGGATGGCACGGTGATCACAGTCACAAGAGTGCCAGGATTTACCGGGAGATTTATTTTTGTTGGTTCCAACTTCATATACATCTCCATACAGAACCCCCCCACATGACAATTTTAATGGTACCTGTTATGTAAACAACATGACTGGAAAAAGCATCTGCATGACATAGGGTTGCACCTTATAAATAATTTATTGTAGTTAAGCAAAACCTAGGGGATAAACTTTGATTTTGTTTGCTAAAATGTAATACCTGAAGTTGCTAGTAAGCCACTAAGAGCTATTCAAGAGACTGTCTGTTACAAGAAATCTTGTCAGGACCAGGACACTCAAGCAGTGTATGGCCATCTCGGTTACCTGGGGAAAGGTGGAATGGGTCTAAAGTTTTTGAAGTTTTGTGGGGTTTTGAGAAATCCAGACATGTATTTTAATATTTGGAAAATCCTGAGATCAGCAAAACTATCGTCTGCAGGATTTAACCACAACTTGGACCTACCTCTTAGCAAGTCTAAAAGTCTTAAAAATGCTTAAAAAAAACAACAAAGAAAACCCCACCAAATAACCCCAACCAAGCAAACTAAAAAATACCAAACAAAACACAATCTTTCTTTTTAATATGTACACATAATGATGGGGTTTGTGCTGTGAAACTTTTATCTTCAAATGACAGAGTAGAATATTGTAATTCATGCTGTCTTCATAACCAAGCTAACTGGAAGTGTCTCAGTGACTGATTTAAGTAACTTGCAGCTTTTCACCCGCTTGTCTGCAATGTGTGAGAGAGGTGAGAGTATCTCAAAGGCTTTTCAAGACTCATGGGCTCACAAAGCTCTCCTCCTGCCTTCTAGATGGTCCTGTAACCCAGCTACCATCACATCTACCTCTTGTGGTGGGATATTTTTTAAACATGAATTATGTGGTTCAACGAAGAGGTGCTGCATGTTCACACCAGTGCTTTTTGCTGACAGGCACAGTTTTCAAAGTTTAGCATTTCCTCTCTTGTTACTTGTCCTTCCATATTTGAAATTCAGGAAAGATGGGAATGCAGGCCCAACTCTTCACAATATTTGAGATTTTTAATTGAGTGGGACATTGAAAGAGCTCCAATGCTGTCAGCAGGGACTTCCAACTAAAAACATAACAACACAATGACTTCCCTTTCAGTGTAGGAATCAATCATGTCAAGCACTCAGATTTACATATCCCTTCATATATACTAATCTACACCACCATAACTGCTTTACACATTTCTAGTATTTACTTTGGCTTCCTACATCCTCTGCTAATCACGTCTTATTTTTCCATGACACAGGCAGCTGTCTTGAACTTTTCTAGAAGCTGATATGACACACTCTCCTTTGGAAACTACAATAAATAATGGATGCACAGCTAATGCAATAGCTACAGTAGAGTCACTGCTCATTAAAAAGTGTAAATAGGTGGATTGTGCTGTGTGGTGCAGCAGTGCTGTGGCAGCAATACAGCACTGCTCCAAAATGAGAGAAAACCCTGAAAATGTTAAAGCCATTTATGGCACTTATCTCCAACAAAGACGCTAATTTCAGGTATTTGGAACAAAGAACACAGTGTACTTTACTCTTTTTTCATCTTTCTGCTTCTAGACTGGGCAAATTAATATTGTTTTCTTACCACAAACCTCTGGAGACATCATGGTTTAAGAATGTTTTTTCTGAACTCTCATGCTAAAAGAAAAATCAAGCAGCTACTGAGCTTTGCAAGAAGGGGGTGGCATCTCTGTTCATAAATCCACCTTAAAACAAGTTATCCTGCAGGGAGCCAGGCTGGGTGAACTGAGGCTAGGCAGACGCACTGCAAAATCTTTTCCCTTCCATCAGACCCAGCGTAGCTCACTAAAGCCAATATTTCACACACAGCATACTGATGATCTTAGATTAAAAGACATGCACACTTCTTCAGCGTGCCTTATCATTATCTAAATCACCAGCTATATGCTGACAAGAAAAGCAGAGAGGCATGTTTCCCCTCTATCCTCCCTCTCCATACGGGGGGAATGCTCCTATCC
>VZTG01010149.1:1973029-2042444 GCA_013397845.1 Melanocharis versteri
GCACCGTCCGCTTTCCGCTCCAGGCGGTGACGCACCGCGACATTCCCCGCCGGCCGGGGACTCCAGGAAGCGAGCTGTTTGGCTTGGACACGGGCACGGTGACACACGCTCGCAGGTGGCTCCGTGTCTTGCGACACAGGGTCAGACCGGCTGCAAAGGCTCCCGCTTTCCGCAGTTGTTTCTCTAGGGATCAGGAAACAGGGGGAAAAGCAGACCCCTTGCTGGGATTAAATTCTAGTGGAGTTCACTCTGTGAGTGCAGCTCCCTGGCATTTCTTGATAAATCAGCCCAGGCCCCGAACAACATTTTTTGTAGCAAAATCTCATTTCTGTACTACATTTGGGGAAAATTACAACCCATACTTGGAAACCACTTTGTGGCTGACATGCATTTCCACTGCAGGCTTGGCCAAAATCCCACTCCCTGCTGACTCCTGTTGCAGGACATTCGGGTGTGGCACAGGGTACCTGTGCCCTGAAGTAGGAACTCCCTGACTGAAAGATAGACTTGCTAAGATGTGGGGCACCTCTGGGTGTGTGCAGTTTTGACTTTGAACTGCTCTTTCTCAGCTGTTTTTCACCTCTTCCTGATTTTCGGTGTAACACCAATTTTAACGTGTTTGCTGCCATCTTTTACCTGGTGGTATTTTCCTCCAGTGGGAGAAAGTGTCATTGTTTTAAACGTATTTGAGGGAAAACAGAAACTGAGAATTAAGCTCTCTCTCAGCAACAGGGTCTCTTTCCTTTTCTGGATGGTCTACACACGCTTCATTGCTGTTAATAATTTTTTTCTGAATAAAATTAAGTGGAGACCTCTACCTGCCAGGCCTGAGACAAGCAATTCACGGCTTGAATTGGCCACCACATATCAGACATCGCTTGTAATACTGATTCTGCTTTGCCAGCTCCGTTTGATTAGGATGCAGGAGGGAGATGCTCTGAGTAATGATGGCAAATGCTGTGTGAAAAGGCATATTTCAGAAAGGGAAACAAAGCACAGTTCTTCCAAGTGGGGACCAGGGAAAGTAAGGCTGCATATCTCAGCCTCAGTGGTCGCTTCCCTCCTATTTCCATCTGCAGACTCTTTGGCCAACACAAGGGGTGATTCACAGCTTGGAACTTCTGTCCCCCTCACCCCCTGTCTCTTTTTCATCACTGGTCTGGCAGGGGAAAGGCTTCCCACATGACCCTTGAGCCAAATCCTGCTGGAACAGCAGTTGTCTCATGGTGGTTTCATCCCAAGTAGCTTAGCTGTTATGCTGCCTTCTGTAGTTAGGAACTGCTCAAATTTTCTGTTTTCTTAACGGAATGTATTTCTTGGTAGGCACACTGAATCTGGGACTGGAAGCAGGGCTGTGGCATGAGGAACAAAAAGTCCAGCATTGCACAATTTGTTCACATCTCTTCTAAAGATTTCATTTGTAATGCTCTCCTGGAGTTAAAGCAAATTCACTGCCAAGTACAGTAACTGAAGTCTTCAGTAAGTGTATTTTGTTGTACTTGATACTTCTGACCACAAATGGATAATATTTTTTACAGTATTTTCTTATAACTGTGTGGTGAAGAGGTTCAATAAAAGCATTTTTTGCCTATGGGTTGCTGAATGGTACCAATATCTCCAAGCATTTTTGTTCAGGATTCAAATATGCTGTGGACTGGTCACCCATGTTAAACAATATGGTTTGTATTCCCTACCCAGATTCTTATAGCGACCAGGACTATCTGGAAAATTTAAAAAGGCATTGGAAGGAGATACAGGGAGAGAGTTAATTTTAGAAAATTCAGCAGTCTTAACTCCTCATGTAAAAGAAAATATCTCCTATAACGCTGGACATGTGCAGTTCAGACTTGAAAATACCCACATTCTTTCCGTGCTTGCACATACACCTGCCAAGATGATGCTTTACTCAAGACATCTACTCCAAGTCCTGCCTTGTACATGCATACTTCAAGTTTTTTATAGCAAAAGGTGCAAACAGGTGAATTTACTGCTTTGAAATATAAATGCCTACTTGAAGGTTCACAGAGATGCTTACTTTCATGTGGCACATACTTCATACTGCTTTACATACTTACTGGTTCTCTGAATGGGGGGTTGTCTGCTTTATATCATGGTGTGGCTGGCTGAGTACAGCACTTCAGGTGTGAAAGGGGCATAAGAGGGTCCAGAAGCCCAAGGGCCTTCTCGGTTCCTTGGAACTTCAGGCCTCACCCAGCTCAAAGTTCTCTTCTGTTATTCACTTTTTTGCCACCACAAAAACCACAATGAGCTGGAAGCAATGGAGGCCCTTTGATGTGGTGCCCAGAGAGAAGTCTCCTAAACTGGTGAGAAAGTTAAACAGGGGCAGACTGTTGTCTCCTGAGATTCCTGTCTTCTGTGTTTTGCTGCTAAAGAATGTGTGTTTAATGCTTGAAGGAGAGGAGACGTACCATGTGCTTTTAGGCAGAGGACCTCTCTTTCTCCTCTACCACCCATCTCTTTATCCTGCTTTTGTGCACCCTGGTATTTAGGCTAACAAAAGTTTTAAAGCACATCCTAAGATGTATCCATTAGATAACAAGATTAACGCCCAAATTCAAGCGAGAGCAAGGTCAATGAGCTAAACTGTCAGCTTGTCCCGAAAACCTTATCAAAACAAACTGCTTGCTGTCTGTGGCTTGAGGCAACTTTATATTATATTTTACAATGCAAGCTCTGTGACTTCTCCTGCTAGAGACTGCCTAGGATACTAAAACTCACAGTTTCCATTAGAATGAGTGTTATTTCTAAATCCACTGGTCAACAAAAACAAAACAAAAAAAACNAGAAAAATCAAGCAGCTACTGAGCTTTGCAAGAAGGGGGTGGCATCTCTGTTCATAAATCCACCTTAAAACAAGTTATCCTGCAGGGAGCCAGGCTGGGTGAACTGAGGCTAGGCAGACGCACTGCAAAATCTTTTCCCTTCCATCAGACCCAGCGTAGCTCACTAAAGCCAATATTTCACACACACCATACTGATGATCTTAGATTAAAAGACATGCACACTTCTTCAGCGTGCCTTATCATTATCTAAATCACCAGCTATATGCTGACAAGAAAAGCAGAGAGGCATGTTTCCCCTCTATCCTCCCTCTCCATACGGGGGGAATGCTCCTATCCTAGAAAGCTGGCCGGCTGCCTGCTGTCCTAGCCCAGCCCCAGCAGAGCACTGTGTGGTGGAAGCTGCCTAAAACTGCAGTGGTGGGAACCCTACCACAGTAAAAATGTATGTGCTGGCTAAGAGGGAGAAAAACCGAAAGAGGAAAGAAACATGACCGTCAACCAGCCTGCAACATGTTTCTCTAGAGAAAAGCCGTTTTGTTATCGCTTATGTGGCAATATATTATATTATATATATATATATATGTGTGTGTGTGTGTGTGTNGACACCTATATTTTGATTGTTAAGGCATGTAGTCTGCATTTATGACTGGTGAATATGTTGTTTATTAACCTCGAAGCAGTAACTACTTTGCTTTCAAGCAATTTCATGGAATCTTTAAGGCTGGAAAAGATCTCCAAGATCATCAAGTCAAACTTTTGACTGAATGCCACCATGCCCATTAAGCTATATCACAAAGAGCCACATCTACTTGTTTATTGAACACCTCCAGGGACTCCACCATTTCCCTGGGGAGCCTGTTCCAATACTTAGCCACTCCTTCAGTCAAGAAATTTTTTCCAACCAGAATGTTGCCTGATATAAAAAGATTTGAAAATTTCTGCAGTGTGAATGCAAGTAGCCAGTGCTGTTGAATAGGATAGTTTTCCGTAGCTTCACAGAACAGATAAGGAGCAGTTCATCTTGATAAAACCTCTAGAAACACAATATTGTTGTTATTGGTCTTTAAATGGTACCTGGCTCTGAGTGCTGACTATCTATAATAATACTGCGTCAAGCTCAGTGAATATGGATAAAGTTTAAAAGTCTGTGTTTCTTTTATTTAAACTTGCATAAGTGTACTTAAAAGATAAGCCACTCTTAGCTCTTTGTAATTTTTGTGGTGAAAACATATTTATGCTTCAAATAAATATTTTCCTCAAAATATACAGGCTGCTGCAGAACTTCAGCTGTAAAGATGATACATATAAGCCCTCAAAAAGTGAGGCAAATAACAAATGAGAAATATGCAGTGCTGAGAGTCAAGTACTGAAAAATATAACCTCGATAAACCTTGTTTTACATAACCAGCTGTTGGAAAAGCATTTCATATGTTGAAAAGAGATTGAATAACAAAAGCTGAATCCTGTCTGCCTTTGCTACTTATACAGGTAATCTTCTGGGGGCTCAGACAACTTAAATACTGTGTTATATAAATGAAACTGGAAGTTTAAACACCCTGCATGGGTTTCACAACCTCTACAATATTCTAAATGCTTTCTCAGATAAATCATTTGGTCAACCTAGAATACTATATCATCAAAAATTACATATTTCAAATGAGGATTTGGTTAAAAACCCAAGCAAAATCTCTTCTGCGTATCAGGTAATAGAGCACATAAATTAAACTCTTTGAAAATTGTGAAAGAAGGAGAAACTAGTAAGCATGCATATTATCTGTGCAATAAATTCAATGACAATACAAAGTGTGGTATGAATGGAATCTATTATCAAAATGCATTTCCTGGGCACCAAAGCGGAAAATATGTTATCATTTGCTGGAACCAGCATAAATAAGTATCTTCCAAAGATTAAAACAATCTACAAGGGGACCTTCCTGGGTCTAATGGGACTATGTGTTTAACAATTTTTCTTTCTTCATATTGGTATTTGAACTGGGTCACATACATTCCTCTTAAGGTGACAGTTTAGAACCTATTTATAGACACACATCCTGTCTACCATGTCTTGTTTCAGTTAAAATTTGATCTTGAAACAGATAGAAGGATGGAAGTGGGGGGACGCTGTTGTACCAGCTACTGATGATCTATTTAAAATTTATTCTGCCCTTTGAATGGAAGGGAAGGCTTACAGGAAAACACCAGCATAGAAACACTGCCCTGAAAACCTGCAAAGCCTCCCTCTGTGGCAGGAGAAGGACAGTCCCAGATGCCTCCTCCCCTTCCACTGGCACCACATGCTGCCCTGAGCCTTTTTTGAAGTAAGTTTTTGCTCTGCAGGCCCTGTTGTTCACATGCCTTTTGCCTTTTTATGCAATGGTTTTTGCCCTACTTCTCTGTGTTTTTCAGTGTGAGACCACTGTCTAGTTTAGAACAAGCTTTTGCATTTCAGACTTTTATTTATCAAAGGTCTTTGTGGATTTCTGTTTCAAATGTGCTTCTGGGACGCAGGTAGGCTCTTCTGAGTGTCACTGATCTCGGGAATCCTAGTTAGTTTGGGATGTTTAATCTACTCCTGCATCCCTCCATTCTACCCCAGCAACTCCAGTCCATGTCTCCCAGTCACAGTGAACTCAAGCTTCCCAATAATACTGCCACTTCTCCTTTCCATGGGTCTCCTCTCTGATGTGTTACTGCTGGCTGACTCCCAAGTCCCCTGGGTCCCCCTTGAGGAGGACTGAGATCTCTCTCTGGCTGGGACTGACACCTGTGGACACGAGCAGGATCAGGGATGAGGTAACATAGGAGGAGGAAAGACAGAAACATCAAAAGGCCTAAAAAGATAACCTGTACATTTATAGCTGTGGCACCCCCTTTGCAAGAGAAAACACCTTACTTCAGGCTGCATATGATGCAGTTCACACTTTAAAATAGTTGTGCTCTTTTGAAAAAGGCAGGGAGATCTGCCTTGGGGCATCTGGAGACTCCCTCTGATCGAACTCCATTTCCACACAAGCAGACAGTACTTTAATATCTAGTGACCCTCTGCCCTCTCAAGTGAGGCTGAAATCAGCCAGCTGGTTCAAAACCCACTGGAGAAATGGTGGAGAAAACTTGCACAGTACAAATGTAAAATAAACCCCTCAACACTGCTGCTGCCAGTGCCTCCACCAAGCATTAACAGTGGGAAACAAGGGGATTTGGGAGCATTGCCCTGAGCTGCCGAGCACAAGCCTGGTCTCGAAACCACAGCTGCACCTCATGACAACAGGCACTCAGAGCTGGCAAAACACACAGCACACATTTCATACCTGGCCTGAAGAAGGGAGAGACACTTGGGCACCTCCACCCTCACTCCTGGTACTCCTGCTGCCCCAGGCCCCACACCTCTCCTTGCCTTGTGCTGCCCTCCGAGGTCACAGCAGCTCCTAGCTGACCTCCCAGCTCCTGCATCCCACAGGTGTGGGGTCACACCAACCTGACCCTCCTTGGCAATTCCACCCATCCCATGCTGACCCAAGCGCTCGTCTCCTCCTTCTGCCTCCTACATTACCCCAGACCGCAGTATTCCCTCCTGCGTGCGCACACACACGCACTCACACTTCCTTCCTCCATTCTTCTGTCTCTGAAGTTAGACAATTTTAATGTTTTTATGTTAATTGCTTTTGAATAACAGCCTTTCTGGAAAACAAAAGGTTTCCCAGAGTACTGGTTTCTTTGGAAATATTCCCACGGCCAACTACAAGCTGAAATAATAACAGTAATAGGAAAATTTCCACATAAGTATATAAGACTTTTTTTTCAACAACTAGTGAAAAAAGTTGTGGAGTTCTTTTTGGTTGTTTGGGGTTTGGGATTGGTTTGTTTTTTGACATTTTCAAGCCAGTTTTCCCCTCCAGCCTCCCAATCCCCCCCTCCTGCCAGGACAAGGGCACAAAGCGGAGTCTTGTTGCAGTTTGCTTCAAGACAGGGAGAGGCAGTGACCTTGTTTGCCGAGAGCAACCTCAGTGTGTACAAGCAAAGAGCTGTGTGGAGAGGCTGCCTGCCTTGGCTAGCGTTCCTCTCTTGTTAAAGAGCACAGGAAATGATGGACATTTCTAAACCGGAAAAATTTGCAAGCAAGCTTGGGCTAACCACAAGAAAATAAAGCACATGGCAAGAATCACAAGGCTCATGGCAGAAGAGGAAAAGCTGACAACTTTTGATTCATGCGCTGTTAGAGGTTATGATGCTGCCATCTAACATTATGGAAATGAAGCCACTGTTTTGAACACTAAGCAGGTAGCTGCTTCAGCAGAAAAATGCAGGGTTTGATCTTTTTCACGTATTTTTATGTAAGTTGGTGGTGAAGTTGGGCTGCTCTCAAAGAGACAGTGACACAGGGGTGAAGGGGGCCAACGTGTACGCAGAGCGCTACAAGCCCTCGCTTGCTCTTCTGGAGCCAAACCATTTGGAGTACAATCCTACTAAAGTCTGCCTTAGTCTGGCTTCCATCTCCCTGAACTTCTGGAGCCTTTTAATGTCCCCTTCCACCTTTAGAAAGTGAGGGTCCAATAGGCAGGGGCACAGGGCCAGCAGTCCCATTACAGTCAATGCGAGTGGGTGAAAGATGAACAACCTCATGGACGCAATCCTACCTTTTTGCCTTTTGCTCTGCTAGCCACAAACTTGAAGATTTTCTTTTCAGTTGGTTCTTCTCAGCTTGTCCTGTCTTCCTCTGTTATGCTCTAGTTCCACAAATTTCTTAAAAAAAAAAGAAAATAAAAGAAAAATCATTGAAAAGGTATTGTAAAGGAAGGCATACATTACACACCATCTCATTTCCATGTAGGAGTTTTCTCACAGCATGCACATACTGTTTGTTAACTACTAAAATATCACAAAAAGTACCACCATCTCATATGTTATGTTGGCAGAAAGAAAGGAAAAGCATTTCAAATCTTAGCTTCCACCAGTGACTGGCACGCTTTGGGGCTTGGCAAGGAAAGGCACTACTGAACAACCTTCTGCCAGTGCAGAGATTTCCCCTGAGCTGGCACTGGCAAGACTGCACTGGGGGTTGTCTGCACCTGGGGCTGCCAGGAAAGAGGGGAGAAATCACAGAATCACAGAAGGAAAGGACCCTTAAGACGATCTAGCTCCATCCCCCTGCCATGGGCAGAGACACCTGCCACTAGATCAGGTTGCTCAGAGGGAAGAAGGTTTTGCTCATGGGTCCACCTTCGTACCAGTGACCCCCTGGCATGCATAGGATGGAGGAGGATAAAGCAGAGAAGCACAGTGGAACTTGGTGCTTTACAAATCTTTACCTTCTGACAGGGCTGAAGGGCTTCATGAAGGTTTCCCAGCACACTGCTACATATGGGTGCTGGAAAGAAAGTTTCTGAGTCTTCTCATGACCAACTTTTCTCATGACCAAATCTCTTAATTCACAGAGGGCATTAAAATGAAAGAAGAAAAGAGCCCGAAGGGGAAAAAAGGACAGGAATACTTGCAAGATGAGAGAGAGAGAGCACACTGGCAAGCAGCAGCTGTTACCAAATACACCCAAAAGGCTGCAGCTGCTCATTTTTCTCTAGGTTTAAAGCAACAGCTTGCAGGAAGGCTGCTGGAGCTTTGCAGGGGGCCAAAGAGCCAGGCAGGAATCATCAGCTATTTTCAGTGTGGAATATCGGCACAAACACAAAACCCAGAAGATATCATAGAATGGTTTGGGTTCAAAAGGACCTTAAAGATCATCTAGTTCCAGCTCCCTAGCCTCCTAACCACTAGATCAGGTTGTTCAGGGCTTCTTCAACCTGGCCTTGAACACTTACAGGGATGGGGCATCTACAGCTTCTCTGGGCAACCTGTTCCAGTGCCTCGCCTCACAGTGTTTTTACTCCTTTCCAAAAGTATTTTCTGTGTTCAGTGATAGCCTTGGTCTGCCTACTGAGTAAAACCTTCATGAGGTTTGTGAAGCTGCCTATCTTGATTCCATCTACAGTGAAATTGCAGACTTCCCTGTGAGCCAGGTGAAAATATGGTTTCTAAAATGGGGATTTATACAAACAGTATTTTGAGACTAAGCCAGTTGTTAGAAAGGATTTTCCATTTCCTTAGACATCCAGTGTTTGCATCATGTTAAAAAAGACACAAACAGCTGGCCATGAGGCCACCATGCTTGTCTGACACCCACTGCCTGTGTGTGCATCCAGACTTGAGTGCTGACAGAATGGTAAGGCACAGGAGGATCACGTGTGTCTTACCAGCACCTGCTGCTGGGAATTGTGTTAGAACAGCATCCAAAAAGCCCTCAGTAAAAATTCCTTTCTCATAACTACTGACCTATGTAGTCTCTGCTTATTGCAGTAGAAACTGGGCACGGATAGACAGAGATGCCACAGACCCTGGTACTGTTTTTATAGCAGACTGTTTACACAAACATCAGGGTCTATATTCCCAAAGATGCTCAGGCATCTTGTACACACTGCTGTCACAGGGGTCAGCTTCACATCTGCTACAGGTCCCTATTCCCTAGTAGCTTTCTCCTTTCAGATCTCCAAACCCAGTGGGTTGATATCAATGTATAGCTTACATTTTATGTCTCTGAGTATCCTTTACAGTAAAGGTAGATCCTCAAGATATGAAACAGGTAGGTGAAAGTTGGAGGGAAGAGTCAACTGAAATGACAAATATTTGGGAGCCTGAGGTTATGAGCATACAGCTGCTGAGTAAAAAAGCCTTAATCATTCAGAAATGGAAAAAAATTAACAGAAAAATCAATACACTGGCCCTCTATGCTGCACATACCCAGATTAAAATAATTAAAATGCATCTCTGTGCCTCCTGTGCAAATTTAACAAAGCTTAAATGGACTGTGCTCTTCTACTACTCTGGAGGCATGGAGGAGGGATGAATTAGTGTCAGACATCGAAATGCGAGAAGTAGCCACTTCAGCTCTTCAAGCTAGCACGAAGCAGTGTGAGACAACCAACCACCAGCTGTGTAACCACTGCTGTGGAGCACAGGCTGCCTCCTGGCTGAGTCAAGTTCCAGCATGCAGAGAGCACAGAGGGCACAGAGGGACAGCCTGCTGCTGCTGCAGATGGATCTGCACAACAGAGATGCACACTCACTGCAAGGCAGGGAAATGCTGGTCGTGCCTGAAGATGTGGAGAGATTGAGAGCAGAGAGGGACTTCAGCATAATGATCTTCATCATTGCAGGATTTTGCCCTTAATCTCCCCCACTTGCCAAGAGAAGCTACAGCCAACTCAAGCTATTTCAGCTGGGGCTGTCTATGTGCTGTCAGCAAACTGTTTGAAGTTCTTGCAATTGAGGGATAAGCAGCTTTTATGCAGAAAAACCTGGCACTTCATAACTTTTAAAAATTCTGACATCACACAAGGAAGTCTTTAAAAGCTGCCACTGATAGAGATTTTGCGTAAAGAACAACTGCTTTTCCCTCAAACAGCACACAAGGAAGTCTTTAAAAGCTGCCACTGATAGAGATTTTGCGTAAAGAACAACTGCTTTTCCCTCAAACAGCAAGGTGGTAGAGAAATGGCACTCTCCCCTCCTAGTGTGCTGAAAGCAGCTATGGACTAAATGTGTCAATTTAAAACAGAAACTGATTGTAAATGCAAAAATCCGAAAATGTGCTGGATGGCATACATATGAAAAAAAGGCTGTAAATAATTTCTAGTAATTATTATTGTATATGCAAAGTAATGAGTGCTCAGTCCTCTGAGACGGAGTTATTGAATTGTCTAAGCTTTGGACATCCACACAACAGTGTGTTATTAACTATTGGCTACAGGCAGCTTGAAGAGTGCCACAGTACAGATAACCCTGCACACTCTCAAACATGTGGGGAGTAAGCAGTGTCTGCTCTCTGCCCTTACCTTACTAGAAATCAGTCCTTCATTAGTCTGGGGAAAGCCCAGATCTTTTCAAGGACACATATGAATCCTGTTCCACCTGTGTGCTATATATCTATTCTGCTGTTTAATTTGCTGCACTTTCACTTTGTATCAACAGTATTCACATATTGCAAACAGGAAAACTGAGTCAGGAAGTTTGGGAACTTCTTTTATGTCATGGATTTAAAAAAAATACTTAAAACAGCACATCAGCTACTGTACTGAACAACAGACTAATAAATTCTAGTATTGCATATGCTATATAGTAAAATTTAACAATCCCTTATTCTTTAGATTAAGTGTCTCCTCACACAAAGCACACCCTGAAGCGCTCAGCAACAATATTTTTATCATCTATCCAGGTACTTATATGGCTCCCATCACTGCGGAACCTGCTATTATGGTAGCTGTGAAATACAGAGCCATAGAATCTAATATGGAATCAGAACCAGGAAACATTGTTTGTCCAACTACTATATAAGCCAACAAAAGAAACTAAGCTAGAATCCCAATGAGCTCCAAGCTCTTTTTATGATGCTGGATCACTTGACTTTTACTTTATTGATCACCAATTGCTATTGTTAAGATTAAGTATAAGAATCATCTGGAAGAAAGTTACCATTTCTTGACAGACTGTGATGTAATCGTCGGAAAAGGAGGGAAGAGCGTGATTCCCATTTCTTCTCTTACAGAATCCTCAAAACAGAGAATATTTGTCTTGCTGTCAACCATCAATTGCTACGAGTCACTTCTAACTTTGCTTCTGCAAAAAAACAGGAAAGGAGAAATGAGAAGTGCACAGAAGAAAGTGAGTGCACGTACATCCCATCTGTTATGACCTGCCTCTCAGAACAAAATGGTATTATCTCCTCAGGGAAGGACCACTTCATTTCACTCCCACAGTCATTAACATCTTCACAAAGTAAATACAAGAGGCAGCATTGGGCATTGTTTTGTACTCTGCAGGGATATGACTGATGATACAAGACTGTGGAAGAATCAAGACTGTGAGAACATAAAGCTTTCATATGCCCCTTTCTCTTGTGAATGTGGTGTGCTTTAGTAATGAACACGCTTGGGTATTCTGATCTCAGACAGAAACAGGAGTTTTACTTCTGAGGAATCATCCATGTGAACAGGATGAAGCAGCCAATGTGTGGGGCTGAGGTGCAGCTCTGCCTGCACCTGCAGCACAGCAGACAGGGACCTGCTACCGAGAGTGGAGGCGCACAGGGATCATGTGGAAAGTGTCCTCAGAGCTGAGAACAAAGTGGATGAGAGGTAAAGCGGGGTGGTGGCATCCCTTTGGCAATGGGGGGTGTAGGGAGCAGTGTGGGCAAGAGGGGAGGGAGGCTGGGAGTAAAATGGACATGATATGAAATCAGCTTGGGAGCACTGATTGCCTAGAGAAGAACAGCTGCCGTGCATGTGGAGGTTCATTAAGACTTCCCCTAGAAAAGGTTCCCCAGGAACCTCCACAGCAGACAGGCTGCAGCCGTCAACAGAAACACAGCAAGTTTCCCTTCCAGATTCACCTCTCTCAGTCATGGACCATTCCCACAAGCAACATTACTTTGTCAAGGATCAGTGTCGGCTTTCATGAGTGTCTCAGACAAACTCTTAGTCTGCAAAACACAGGAAGTATAGACAGCGAGACAGAGAAAGAGCCGCCCACCACAGCAAACGTAAGGTCTGGGCCAGGAGGTGTTTTGCAGGCAACATTATGACAGGTCAGAAAACATGCAGAAGCAAACATGGGGCTTGAGACAGAAACAACGTTTGTGCAGTCAGTGCTGGGTTTAAGTCTGTGTTTCAGACAAGATATCTCTCAAATGCTGTAGTGAGCTCTAGGGTGACCAGCCTGTACATGGAATCTGTATTACTTGATTAAAATAGAAGCCAGAATCTTCTTAGTTCATCCACTGAAATGTCAAGGAGCAAGTGGAAAAGGAGGTGTTCCTTCACAGGAAAGATATCTCTCTGATACTGTCACTTCACAAAGATGTCAAAATGAGTCAGAGAAAACACCTGCAGTGGTGTCTGTTCTCTGTTTTTGAGGCAGGGGGGAGAGAGGAAGAGAAAGGGCTGACAGATGCCACTTTGAAAGCAGCTTTTCTGTGTCTGAGTTACCAGGCCACCCATGGATGTAGGTGACGCCGATGCTGACAGACATTGATGAAGGGTGAAGCCAGGGAAGGTGGCACAGGTTCTGCAGCACCCAGGATCACCCAGAATCAAGCACTCAGGGTGGGAGAGCATAACAGAAGTCCAGACCCACTGTGGCTGTCAGAGTTCCCTCATCTAGGGAATTAGGTCCCACCTCAGCTCCAGGGCTACGGAGCGTTACACTTAGAAACAGCCCTGCATAGGAAAGGGGGCAATCCACACAGTTCACACAGGCCCAAAAATTAACACTTGCTATTCCATAGCTTGTTTTTGAGGCTTTATTGTGGCACCCTAAGTGGCTGTAGAGGTGGCTTCCTCTAAGATCCAGGTGTTCACCCTGCTTACCCCCAGTTCTGAGGTGGCAGCTTCTGGGTGGGTGCTTTGGGGAGGGAGAAGCTGAGGAATTCCATCTCCACTACAAGGGGACTGCACGGTGAAGAGGAAGAAGCACATGGGAGTGAGGGTCATGGGACTTCAGGGACTCTGATACTTGTATGGTTTGGGTCACTGCGTCTAGACAAGAGCCTGCTCCAGAAACAGTGACATGACCTCCATCCTGCCCTTCACTGGCTCTGGTCACTGTCTCAGCCACACAAACTGGGAACAGTCTTTTTCTGACCTCAGGTCTCAGCCTACGTGACAGAGAGGACATCAAATGATAGAAGTTCCTACTTCTCCCAGAGCTCGGCTCAGAAAGCAAAAAAAAATTAGAATCCCTGGGTCTCTCTCCTGTCCTCTAATGCTGGATCCTCTCCTCCTTGGAGAATTCAGGGAGGAAAGAAAAAAAGGATCAAAATAGTCTGGCTAAGCCTGTGTCTCTTTTTACCGCAAACACCTTCTGTTCTGGCCTATGCAGTTGCTTTCACAGCTGGAAAGGGAATATTTTTTTACCTTAAATAAAAAGAAAAAAATGGCTTGACTGTTTTCAGTGTGCTCTAGGGAGCTTCAGGAAGCCACATGAAACTAAAATGCTCTCCATCACACCTCTGGCACCTCTCCACAGCTCCCTGGGTGTCACTGTGAATTAAGTTATGTTGGCTACACTTACGGTTTTTTGCAGGACATAACTCATCGAAGGTAAACACATGGAAAACCTCTGGCTTTGGTAGTAATTAACGGAGACATCTTGATGGCAAAACCACATGTTCCCTCAGGCCTGGCCCAAGGTGTGCTTTAGTGTGCCTGCACCATGCTCCAAATTTTGAGGTGACCCTCGAAAGACACTTTCTACTGCCTGCCTCAAAGGGTGGATGAGAAGGTCTAAGGAGAAGCTGAAACCTGTTACAGCAGAGGTTCTGCTTTCAGGAGATGTCAGCTTCAGAGCCCTACAAGGACACAGGCAGGAGGGAACAGAAACTGTGTGCCCACTCTCTGTAAAACACTACTCAGCTATCAAGCGTTTCCTGTGATGTTCTCCCATCAGAACAGCCAATCTCTCCAGTAAGCTGGGTGACCAGTGTGGTCCTTTCAGCCAGCTTCTCCTCACTGGCTCTTCCCATGCAGAGCTCAGCTGCTTCGTCTGCCTTCCCTCAGGGGCACCGTGCAGTGTCCAGAGAAGTTTCTTTGGGTTTTGTTTTCTTTCCTGGCTGGCATCCCCGCATGGCAGTGACTCGGGCTGTAAGCCATCCCAGCCCCAGGAGCAGCCTGCACGGGAGCACAGACAAGACTCTTCTGCAAGGACTAAACACTGCAGCCAAGGGCTCTGAAGAATTTATGTGGCTTATTCCTGAGGAAAAGTGAGGCAGGGAGAGATGTGGCCATGGCTGCTCTCTTTCCATGTGGATATTCAAATAGAGAAAATTTCCTTCCCCATGCAGATGTGTGGACAGGGGTGGTTAACATGGCTTTCATTAAGACAGGGCTGGGGGACTGAGCACTTTACATTTTCTCCCTCTTTTCATTACGTGATTTTTAAGAGACAAGTATTTGATATACTGGGACTGACCCTGACCTTATACCGGTACAACTTGGGCTTCACTGACGTGCATTTCTATTTATACTGGAAGAAGAAAAAACAGAATCACCTTCTACTCATAGCAGCACTACAAAGATGAGAAGAAAAAGGACTGTGAGTGCTCTAAGACTAAGTTGTCATAGCAGCATAATTACATTTGAGTCTACTTTGTACAAAAGCAGACTGCCAGAACCTCATTTTGGAGGGAGAATTGCTGTCAGGAGAAAAGGGGAGGGCTGTGCTGCTCTGACTAAATTGTGTTAGACAGCAAACAGCAAACTGGATCTGCATCTCCCTACAAATGAACCTCCTTGTATGCAACCTAGCAGGCCATTTTCATCTGTTGTGAATTCAGAAAGAGATCACATGAAACACTTCTTCACGGAGTTTGAGGGAAGTATATCAAATTTTAAACTACAGAGCATAACAACCTATTAATTATAGATGCAAGCAGTGTTTTCCAGAGGTTACATTGTCACTGAATTAAAATTTAAACAATGATGAATTGGTGAGATAAGTAACTGTTGAATAAGTAATTTCAGTAATCATGTAAATTACGGCTTCCCTGACCATCAGCATACAATCTCTGATTGTGTAAAAAACCCCAAACAGAATATCCAGAAAAAGACAAATCAAAACAAAATGCACCCTAATTGCTTATTCTCTGGTTTGCATATAGGCTGGCTGCTCAGTGTAGGTTTTCATGGCTTACCTCAAAGCAAGATTTCTTATGGATGCCAGCTCTGGCAATTTTGTACACCTCTTTGCATCGTGGTAAACTATCCTAAGGAGAGACATTTTCCTGCTGTAACATGGCCATATTCACACCACATGTACAGTGTTTCTTGGAGGTTAGGTGACTAACTTTGCTGCACACACCTAAAATAAGCATCTCAAAATCCTCTGGCACTGGCTGCTGGGGTGGAGGTTGCAGGTAGTGTGTCCCTTTTTCTTCTGAGAGCCTCACACCCTCCTGCACTGGTAACCCTGAGTCAGCACAGCAGGACAATGGATACTTAGTGCTGTCAGAGCAATTTCTTCCAACTTTAAAATCAGAGTCACTGAACAAGAATCATAGAACTGTTGGGTAGGAAGGGACCTTAAAGATCAACTAGTTCCAACCCCACTGCCGCGGGTAGGGATGCCACCCACTAGACCAGGTTGCTCAGTCCCATCCAACTTGGCCTTGAACATTTTCAGGGATGGTGTATCGACAGCTTCTCTAGGAAACCTGCTCCAGTGTCTAACCATGCTCATAGTAAAGAACTTCTTCCTAATATCCAATCTAAACCAACTCTCTTTCAGTTTGAAGCCATTCCCCCTTGTCCTAGCACTACAGGACCTTACTAAAAATTCCTCTCCATTTCTTTTTATACCCCCTTTAGGTACTGGAAGGTGCTATAGGGTCTCAACAGAACCTTATTTTCTCCAGACTGAGCAACCTCAACTCTCCTGGCCTGTCTGCATAGGAGAGGTGCTCCTGCCCTATGATCATCATCTCGGCCCTCCTCTGGACTCACTCAGAGTTTGTGTTTTGTATCACTAACTTGCAAATTGTCTTTTTTATAAACAAACAGACAATAAGAGACATAAACCAAAAAATGAAACATACTCCAGATGGCACAGGATTACTAACCAGAAATAGGCAGACACAAAATTTCTGTAGCAACCTGGAGCAGAAGAAAGCAAAACTATACAAAGTCTGAAGTTGAAGGTCAGAGAAGTAAAACACGGGAAGCAGTGTCAGCAGTAAAGCAGAAAGAATATATTTGCTAGCAGTGAAATTATTATAGCTAACCAAAACTTTCATCCAGAGTAAAATAAAACTCCTCAGTAAACTTTTTTTTTCTTTCATTTGACGCCATTATTTCTTTTTCAGAATATTAAGACTTTTTTTGGTTGATGGTTTGTGTAACCTTTATGCTTTGCTTGTGAGGAAAATTTTTATTGTGAAAAAAGGTGTAATTGATGTGGTGTCTGAAAACAGCACCTATCATATACTGAAATAATATATCTGAATCATAAGCAGCTTCATTCATCTCCAGAAGACATTTGTGCTGAAGCTTCAGTGTGACCATCTGAATGTCAACATCATTAAAAATTTTTCAGACACTCAAAGCTCACTTTCAAGAACGGAGAAGTGTCCTACCAATCTTTCCTCCTGTATTGATGGCTGCATCTATATTTCTGAACAGTCAATATTGTCTGTGCTATATTTTATTTTTGTGGTAAACACTAGATAAAATGAAAATGCTATTAATTTTCTCTTGAATATTCTGAGTCTGGGAAAATATCCTGACTTACTTTCCAGATAAACATTCACATTAAAATACATCTTATGGGCTCCTGCATGGTTATTCTTGTCATTTTACAGTCATTAACATTATCTACCTCTGAGTTAAACTTCTTCTTTTTCTTAGGAGTGACATTCAAAAAAGACTAAAAGTTTTGTTTGGTTGGTTGGTTTGGTGGTTGGTTGGTTGGTTGGTGTTTTACAAAACATGGAGCTGGAGCTTCCTGGTTGTTAGGTTGGGTGTTGTGCTGGGGTGGAGTAGGCTGATATTAAGATGACAACACTAGCACCCAGCACAGCTGTCAAAAGAAGGCAAGACCTAATTTCCAGCTATTTGGTTCCTTTTTCAAAAATGCTGCAAGACGAAGTTCCTTGCAAGGGCTGATGGAAACCTTGGGATGTCCTTTGGGAACCAAGACAGTGAGGAGACCCTCATCTGCTGCCCAGTGCTTCCCCACAGAGCCCTGGGGACAGATGTGGAATCACATCAGACCTTAATGCTGGATATAAACTCCTCTTTCAGTCAAAACATTTGCTCCCATCTGTAGTAAAGACTGTTCCTATACCTTCCTTATGTTTTCTAAACCTTTATCTGATCACATTTCCCCTCTCTCCCATCTGTTTCTCAGCATAAGAAAACACACTGAAACCAACAGCTGTGTGCCCAGGCAAGGAACATCAGCTCCCCATCACATCCTGGGGACCTCAGAAAAGCCACTATCTGAACACAGCTGGGAGCCACAGGATGGCCTCCTCCCTTGCAGGAGTCCTAATACATCCAATTCTCCAATCCCAGAGCTGCGATTACCAGGCCATGACACGGAGACAAGGAGATGTTATTTAGAGCTCTTAACTGACATCACCACCTCCCTGTTTGGATCCAGAGCTGGTCTGAAGACCTGGTGTCCGAGCATGTAACTATTTATTATTGGCTCTCTCTAAGAGTCAGTGTCTGCTCACAGAGCTGCTGTGGGAGAGTCCCCTCTCATCCCGGGATGAGGCAGAGCTGTCACAATGCCCTACTTTCCCCTGCAGCCTAGATCTGCCTATAGTTCCAAGGACGCAGCTCAACCCACATGTCTTCAGGTTCACTTTGTCCTTTCCTCTAACAATGTCATTCTTGCTCCTGTCCTATGTTCTGCCTCTAACTGTGCTCTTTTTCAGGAGCTCAGCACATCAAATCAGTAAACTGGTTCAGCTGGGAGAAAAATGCATTATTTTTTCCCTGTTTATTCTTCAGCTGGATCAGTTTCCCAGTGTGGTCCACTGGATGGACACAGAAATACTTCTGCTAGCGTGAGCATGGGGATACTCTGGGGTCAGGAACCAAGCAGCTGGAGGCCAGGGATATGTTTCGAGACAGATCAGCTCCTTGAACCAGATCTCAAGATACCTCTGCATCAGTGCCTGCCCAGTGGAAGAAGCAGGAATAAGGGGCAGGGGAAGAGGGGCCTGGCCAGCAGCTTGGGCCTGGATTGACTTAATTAAACCAACTTCAATTACTAAGGGAAAAAAAAAGAGACTTACCAGTTGCTTACATTTATTCTATTTTCCAGGAAAATCACTTAAAAAGATTGGGTAGCTGGACACCCTCCAACGATCATGACCTTGTAAATCTTTGGGATTTTTTTTTTACTGTTGCTTTGTCAGACTTGATAAACATTCCAAGGCTTGTCTATCTTTCCCATTTATATTACTGGATGTAACAGAAGAGGCCACACCTTTATGCAAAGGTGGTCTCTGTGTTACTATTCACACTGATCAAAAACACAGTGAGCCCAGTTATTCCTGTGGGCAGAGAGGCAGTTCCTGGCTTAAGGAATTCAGGACCTAAATAGACTGTGAGGGAGGAGGTCAGGAAAATTATTTTGGATATCAAATTCCAGAGAACAGCAACAGCAATTGAAGTCATAGCTCAAAATTGGCCAGAGTACCATCCAAAACTGTAATTGCTCATCTTTTGACCAATTTAGTGACAGGGGTTTGACAGACCGATTGCTATGCCAGGGCTACCTAAGGTGTGCTACTGCTGCAGAGACCCACGGCATGGGACTGGCAGAGAGAAAGCACCCTAACTCTAATCCTAACCCAAACACAGCAGCCTCCCAAACATCGATCGTTAATGTGTCTCAAACAGGGAGAAGTGAATGGAGCAATGGCCAGAGCTTCCTTAGAGACCCGGAGAAAACTGATCCTTATTTGTTGCAACCTTGAATTGGATCTTTAAGCATCTAAAATACACCCAGTTTACCAAATGACCTCAATTAGTGCAGCTAATTCTGAGCCTCATGGGTTTTTCCAAGTCAAGCACACTCCAACATCTGCTTGCAATAAAATCAGATGACAGTGCTTCTACACGTACAGCGGAAGCTGCCTCCCCCTTAAAATAGGAGCCCCCCCACCAATTAAATAGAGTGTAACTTTTGACTTGCTTCCTCCAGACATCAGCGGATGTAACTTAGAGAGTTTGAGATCTGAAACAAAGAAGGCTAAAGATCTTTTAATATCCCATTCTATTAAAAGTGGGGATCTTGGCCACTATGTCTGAGTACTCAGGTAGGTAAAACATGGGTAAAAGTGCGTGGAAAACGTGCCCTGCTCCACAGCAGACAAACCCACCCACACAGTGGTGAGGAAGGGTTTGAGTGCCGTGAGTGGAGCATGGTTATTACCAGCCAGCTTCAGCCTGCCTGATGCTGAGTTAACATGCCATTTTCCCTCTGCTGTCAAAGCCTTTGTCACGGTAATAGCCTGTTTCCTCTTTTTGTTAATATCTCTGTCAAGAGAATGAAGAAGCAGAATTGAAAGTGCCATGGTGTGCGATAGCACCGTTCTGCTCAGGCTGCGCTGGCAGCCTGCTGTGTTTTGATTAACTGGATGTTCCTCTAAAATTTGTATGAAATTATTTTTCCATGGAAGCACAGGGTGATGAAAGGAAGAAGTGGAGGGAGCTGGGGGCTGGTTGTCTGGTCACTCAGGAACAGGCAGGGCTGATGAGGCTGTGCCTGCCTGCATCTGCTCCTGTGCCTTGCCTGTGACCTGGGGTCTGGTGAGGAGAAACTACCCTTGTCCTCACAGGTCACTTCCAGCTTCTACTCAGCTCTCCCAAGAAGAGTCTGTCAATAAATGCAAATTGTGACCTGAGATACATGGAAGGTAATTTGGAAAGAAACCCTTGAAACCTTGAAGTACAAAATCTTTAGATATCTGGCAAGGAAACTCAGTATATCAGCCTGTATGTACAGACACTGTCATCCCACCACACGTAAACACCACAGTACGGGGGGAGGATGTGCTTTCAGTTCTGCAAATTTCTCAGTGACCCCAGGTCTTGCTGAGGCCCCACAGCACAATGCTGCTGGCACGGCATGACATGCCTCTCCTCTGCCCCTGCTGCCAGTAAAACCAGCAAGAATTTTGCAAGTGCGGCGCTTCGATTTCCTTGCATGTCTGGTTGGGCTTTGCAGCACACACCTAAAGAGACCCAGTTCACTTTGCCTTCTCTTGGCCCCTGTAACTGAATGGGACAAAACTGATGAAAAAAGAGTTCTAATTTTATTTCCTAGGGCACCTCACCACTCTGGAAACAGGGATCCAGAATCCAGGATCCCATCTCTAAGATTAAGCGCAATTCACAGGCAAGCTGCAATGAATCTGAAAGTCTGGTGTAGAAACTGATGGTGTATAACACCCTGTGTTACTTGCTGCAGCTCTGAGAAGTGGACAGAATAATCCAAACTGACACATTTTCATTCTGATTTAGCACCAGGCAAATGACACAGGATGTAAGATAGCCAGGACTCAGGCATTCCTGTTGTTGGTCTCTGGTTTTACTGCCTAACTGAAGTTGTGGAGGGCTTTTGTGTTACAATCTGATCTATTTTCTGCTCAGAATTCATGAGTAAAACAGTTCTGACCTGTGCAACGTCCATATAATCTTTTTTGACTTGCATCTACAGATTTTGTAACACCAGTGCTCTGCAATCGATTGAAAATTGGTATGAAATTAACTTTCCCACCACTTACAAACTCAATCTCATGTTTCACAAAATATTTCAGTTTTTTTTAATGAGTTGGTTTGACTTTTCAATCTGCATGCTTATTATAAATTTCTCAGAATATTTTATGTATTAATAAAAATATTATTCCAAATACAAATTTGGAATGTATTTGTGATTATGCCTCTCTCACTCTTCTTCCCCCTATCCCTTACTTATTACACATGCTTGATAGACTCTCTCTACTCCAGCAGCTTTGTAACACATAAGAAGTTTGACATATGGGCTTTGTTTTGTTACCTTAAAGAACTATATATTAAAAAAAATTAAAGCTGAGAGGATTGTGGAAACACCAGTGAAACAAGATGACCGACTACCTCAAGAAAGTGTGCCACTCCACACAGGCAACTTCCAGCTCTCCTGTCTATGGCCAGTCCTGCCACACCCCTCCCCACGCAGAGGACTGAACACGGCTTAGACCTCTGCAACTCGCCATAACAGGACAAATGATTTTAGCCACCAATTCCCTTTACATTGCCTAACTCAATTCAAAGGAGAGCACGCCTGCAAAAAACTTCATATCCTGCCTATGACAGACATTGCAAGTTGTTGCTTGGTATGAGGTTTGACTACTGCTAACTTGCAATAAGCTCACTGACAGCTGCTTTTGATTTTCTTTGGGGATTTTTTGTTTTTTCTTTTTGTTTTTTTTTTTTTTTATAATGAACAACAAATATTGGCATGGGATGGAAAAGCAGGATGCCATTTATATGACACATTGTACTATAAGGACTTTTACCAGAATATTGAGACATAGAGCCTGATGAAAGAACATGCCTCGAAATCCAACCATTTCCAAGTCAGATAATACTGTGCATCTGAGCTGAATCGTTACTGCAATGCAAGTGGGCAAAGATAGAAATGAAAAAAGTATTGAACAAGACTGCAATGCAATAATAGCACAAATAGCTCGTGGCTCTGGAACACACATGAACCACAGGCGTGTCAGAAATCAAGTATGACAAATAAAACGTAGGAAAAGAGGAGTTACAAACATGAAATCCAACAGAGGTGCACCAGAAGAGAAAAGGAAAGAAATGTTTACAAGCAGTGGGCTGGTTTTGCATTTCAAAACACCGGATAATTGTGCTGGATAAGAGGAAACCAAAGAAAAAGTATGGGAAAGATGTGGGAAAATGACAAAGGAAGTTTTGCAAGAGGAAACTGCCTTGGCAGGGAATGTGGATAGGATAATGTGCGTCTATGGAATATAATAGTTAACTGCCATAAAGCATTCACCACTCAGAGCCAAAAGCAGCAAACCTGCATGGCTGGGCTAGAGCATGAGTGGGTATTTTGGGTCACAGCAGGAAACACCACACACTGTATTTTGTTAGGCTGCTGCAGTGTTTTGCAAACATGGAGAGGAGGGGGGATTGTAGATATGAAAAGGCAAGGCAGGTTGTTTCATTTGTTTATATTAAAAATAAATAGCTTTTGAAAATATGACCGAGTCAGTGAAGAGTATGAAACACAATCCTCTATTTGTTATGATTTAGCAAGTAGGAAGCAGAGAGAGGTAAAATCCATGCAACAGATGCACACAATAGCTTTCAAAACTCCCTTCAGTCCACAGAAATTCTTTCAAGAGAACATGCCAGTATTGTTTTAAGACCAGCTTGCTTCGAAGTCCAGCAAAAATAGGCAGGTTTATATAAAAGAAACGACAGCTCCTGCTGAAGACCAGGCACAGCACATACCTCAGGAAGAAACACTGCGTAGCATGATGCCAGAGGAGTTCACTGGTAGAAAGCCTCTGGCAGTGCATCGTGTCACTAAATGAAACCAGAGCACCCTGAGGGACTGCAAAGCCCTGTCAGCTACCCACTCCCTGGCCTTAAGCTTTGTGTTAGTTTAAGAACATAATTCTCAGGTTATTTCTTCTGATATCACTGTAGCTTTGCCTAATCTCAAAAAGTTACTGTCTGACCTCCAAGTGGCAGAGCTGTGATAATCTCAGGATATAAGCGAGGTAAAACTCAGAGAGAGAGATAATATCTTTTATTAGTCTACCAGCAGAGCTGAAGAAACCTGCCAAGTGTGGACAGAGCCTACATTCATTAGAAGCAGATACAGTGATTTCCAGCTTTGTGTGCTGCAGGAATGCTGAGACTGCATTTATATGCAGTTTATACGGGTCACAGGCAAGCAGGCCAGCTCAAGCATCACACCCAACCTAGCTAATTCCTTGTGGAGCCTCTGCAGCCAAAATCTGAATGGCTAGATTGCTGCAGATCCTAGGCTGGGTAGGTTAAGCCTAAGATGTGTGTTCTGCATTCTGTGAATGAATACTTGGGCGCTTTTGTTGCAGAAGAGCAGCAGCAGCCTTATGCAGTGATGGGGTCCTGCCTGGCCCAGACTCCCCCTGCTCCTGGCCCAACTATCAGCAGAATATCAAGAATCAAGAATCAAGACTGGGGCAAGGGTTCATTTTAGCAGGGCTGTTTCTCTGAACTCCTTCAGCTACTTCATTCATTTCTTCATTTTGTTTGCACACCCTTCAAAAGCACTGTAAATGTACTCGTCTCATTTCACAACATCCAGCATCTGGGAACACGATGAGGCTGGAAGCTCAGGTTGCAGTGATCTCTTTTCCCAGAGGATGAGCATGGTGGAAGCTCTAACAGTCGCCTCTTAAGATAAAACCATGAAGAATTTACTAGATTAATAAAAAGCTACAAACACATTTTATTAATAGAAGCCTTTGAAAAACTCCAGTGCTAGGTTTTCAGTCAAGACCAAGAGAAATTAGCAACCTTTTGCTTTGTTTCCTTTTAGATATTTTTGACTTTCAGGTGATGATAATATGACTGCTGGGTGATATGTTCTCTTTATAGTTTCATTATCTGAAATCCATAGACTTCCATTCTTTTCAACATCTTTTGTTGCAAATATATGTGTACAAACTAACACATATTTATACATATGAAGTAAAACATTTTTCAAGAATAAACACATGATATCCCACAAAGGGATGAGACCTGAGAGACTTATGATGCTAAAGGTTTCACCCTGTCCTTTGAAGTACCAGCTTTAAGGTGCGAATTGCCATCAGCTGCCTTCTTTCCTTGTCTTTAAATTAGAAAGTGCAGTAAGCTTTAAGGTATGGCTGCCTAGAACTGCCTCTGGTACTCCTAGGAAAATGATTTCCTGCAGGCACACAAATTATATAGCTGAAATCATATCTCTCATATATTAACTTGACAATAGGCCAGGATCTTCGTATTATGATCACATAAAAAAGGATGAAGAATTTCCCACAAAAAAAGCACTTGAGCAGTAATCATACATTTGAAAGTAGAAAATGAAAATGCTCAGTGTTACCAAACTTCAAGAAAAGACTGAATCCTCTGTTTAAGATCCATTACACCAATAAATGATTAAATTGTCCTCAGACTGTGGGAAGCATAGTAGCTGCAGTTCACAGTTGGTAAGTCTCATCCACATAATTGCAATGGAGTAGAAGCAAAAGAGGGGCACACTATATTCAGAACGATGTGATCACTTTAATTTTGCTTTATAAAAACTTAGTCTTACAGAGGTCAGCCTAAGGAGCAGATGTGTTGGTTATGGCTCTCATTCTGAATATGAAATTGAGAGCACCTCCCAGCCTGAGAGAGCATGCAAAGAGTGGGTTTGACACTGTAGGGCCTTCTCCCAGCTCGTGGAGCTTGTAGGTGTCTGGCTATTGATTACTTTTTCTCCTCAATGCAGGCAGGGTCAGCTGCAGTCACTCAGAAACTTGTAGCTTTAACTTTTTTGAAATCCTTGCCTTTGGGGGATTTCAGGATGAGTAAATTTTAAAATCAAAAGTAGAATTAAGGTCAACCCACTGCAAATATACATACATATATATGGACAGACGAGGCTGGCGTGACTTTTTAAATTACTTACCTATTTTATTGTTACTAACACTGTAACTCTACCTGTGTTACTTTAATGAAACCTAACACTGATATAAAAATAATTATGAGCCTCCCTCCTCCCTTTTAGTATTCTTCGTTCAATACCTGAGGTTTAGAATAAATAATGCAAACTGTTTATTGGAACATGGCCATAAATGACAAATTGCAGGCCATGCTTACTTTTAAGACCAAAGAACTATGGAAGATAAAACGTGTAGTTTGAGATCCGCATAAGAATGAGTTCCCGTTTTAAACATGAGAATATTATCTCAATTCCCTCACCAGTCCACTAAGCAGTGATGCAGGTGCGTGCTTCTATCAACACTTCATCCTTCAGGGAGCAACACATCACCATTTGTGTTGTTTTGCAAAAAAAGAAACCGAACAGTTTTGTCTCGTACAACCCTGTGATTATCACTGAGGGTCACAGAGTTCACAAATGAGGTCAGTTCTTCTCTTGAAAATTTTTCAGAGCAACACACTGTATAGTTTGCAACCCAAGGGCTAACCAAAACAACTGTGAACCTGCTTTTTCCTGTCTTATCATCCCTCTTCTTCCTTTCTTCACATTTTAATGAACTATCAGATTTTCCCTGATTCCCATCTGTAGGCTTAGTGGCAACATTCAGAAGCACCTTGTGTGTACTTTTAAAAGCATGCTTATTTTATTAATTTAAACAAGTTTCATTACTTGATCATTTGAATGAATTCCAGTGTTCTTACAATAGAGATTTGGTGCCATACCTATCAGAACAGAAAGTGACCTGTAGTCAGGAGGAGGTTGTTTGCAATATACTCCAGTCCCTATTATTCTATTGGGTTTAATTATTAATCAGATCCAGCTGAGAAATGACTTATCTAGTTTCCAGGTACAAGAATGTACACACGTGCTTCTTCTATCCACTGTGTTTCCCAGCCTAAAATATGCTAGAAAGTAAATTCCATTGCATTCTCCTCTTCTGTTACATAGGCACAGGAAAAACATGTTGAAATAAAAAAATCCAACCCTTAAATCAAGTCCTGTAAAACAGCTGTTAACTGATAACGCCTGGGTTTGAATTAAGTAAAAAAAAACTCAAACCACCAAACCCTTAATAAATATCTGTTTCTAGTATAACATGCTTAGAAAGAAGACCTACTGTTTGTGGCCACCCTCCTGAGGCAGACACGTGGCTTTATGGTCAGATGCATCTGCTTTCATTCACCACGGTGGCATCACAGATGTCACCTAAAGTATTTGCTGCAGTCTGGAATTGTCAGTAATATGGTGTCTGGAAGGAGTTAAAACTCCACCCAGGACTTCCCACCCTTGTTGCCCTTACCTGTTACCAAGTCTTTGCAATGAGATTCTGCAGCTGACAGAAAATTCAAGGCTGCTATCCTCTCCATGCTCCCGACTCTTTAAAATGAGTTTGTGCTAGAAGAACCCTTAACAAAGAGAAGAGTTTTCAAGTTGCCAAGATGTTATCATCCTGATAGCCACCCTAATAAAAGCATAATTTTTACCATCAGGAAGCACTGTGAAAAGCAATGGCAACACTAATCTGTTAGGAATATAAAATTACAAGAAAATTTCAAGAAGGTGCCAAAACCAAAGAGGTCCCAGAACAGTGTTATTTTAACACCCAGACGGAAGTGGCACAAACAGCCCTGAAGTTCTGGAGGACCCTGAAGCAGAAGCTGTGAGAATGCAGACAGGCATCCCAAGATCTAGTTAAGCTGTGTTTGAGCACTGTGCTGTAAGATGAGGGCAAACTTCACTTTAATCCATCTGTATCACTTATCATTTATGCTGCTTATAACTCCAGCTGTGCACAGACCCAACACACTGTGCCTTTCTTCTAGCCATGGTCTGTTGGTGGGAGACAGGAGATGAAACTCAGCTTCCAAAGTTGCTGTATCTGTTGAAGGGATTTCACTTTCCCTGCCTGGAAGCCATCAGCACAGACTGGTGCAAGAGGGACTATTTGTGCTAAAGTGACCGAGCCAAACACTGAGAGACCAACATCACTCTTCAGTTTTATATTATGGGCAATACCACAATGTATTACAGAAAACCAGGATGGATCCAGGGGAATCAATAACCAATTATCAGACCCAGGACTGTTTGTTTGACACATTTAAAAGGATCAAGTCTTTCTGAAGTAAGGACCATGGCATAAGCTGACCAGCACACTGAGTGAAAGTCTGCAGAAGGTAGGAGTTCTGGCAGGTGGGTGTCACTACTCAGGAAACCTTGGTGTCTCTGTGAGATAGCTTCCTTAGGGAATTCTAATGGAAAAGCTTTGAAATTTTGAGAAGAAAATCCACTAGGAAGGCTTGGCTCTAGTAGACCTAAAAGACAAAGAATTTCCATTAAATCCACCTATTCTTGATCAAACAATCCCGCCTCGCATTCCTTTCCCTTGCTTACCACAAGGTCCCTCCTTGCCACCACCTCTGTGCTCACCTGCATCCTCCCTCTCCCTCCATCACAAAACACACTGCTTTTCCCTTTCAGTCCATTCACCACTCTCCCTCATAAAAGGCCAACCTTCATGGCACTGACTATTGCTCTCTCTTGTCCGTCTTGCTGTCTGCAGTCTGTTCTGGTAGCACATGGGCTACCTGGCCAGAACCTCTCTCCTCATGGCAATCCTCCTCATTTGTGCTCCTCCAAGTCATGGAAATGATTCAGCCTTCCACAAACTGAGGTGCTTTGGTGCCTGTGAGCATTACTTTCCTCTGCCCTCTCAAAACAAACCAAAGGAAGCCAAGATGATTAGGAATAAATGAGAAAATAAGCAAGAGCTCTCATTCAGACAACCACTGACATCTCTCCAGCATTAACAGCAATAGGGTTTTGTAGGGTAAAAGAAGGGGATCAAAAGTGTTTCCAAAAATCCTAAATTGCTGAAATTATTTTAGGTGTGGTTATAATCTTATGAGATACATGAAACAAGAAGGTGGCTCCAGAGGAACCCATTCGCAGATATTGGCTAGCCAATGCTAGCTGCTCCACTGAGCCAGGGTCAGGCAAAGTGTCAGTCTCTGCTCTTGGGTTTCAGTCCTTCCTTCTCCAAGGCCAGCTGCTAGCTCAGTGTAATACCCTTTTGGGATATGAAGGGCTGCAAAAGCTCAACACAGCTTTGTTGGATGACTGGGCTGAAAATGAAATGCTTTATTTTCAGATCCAGCACATTACACACCTGCTTCCAAAGCTGTCTGACAAGAATTTATATTCTTTTGATTGGCAAAAGAAATATTCTAATATTGTCTTTGAAGGCTGTTAAATGTACAACTGGAATCATCATGTTTTAAATGCTGTGGTATTAGCTGTTACTGTGATCACTGTCAGCAAAATACACAGACAAAAGTATCCCCTTTCACCACTCAAAAGCACATTTTGGAGAAGAGATGGAAGCAGCGATGTCGGGAATGATGGAGAAAAGCCAGTAGTAGACCTAGCAGCCTCAGAGGGCTGCCTGAGAAGTATTTTCCCCTCATGACAAAAGGATTACTTCACCGAGACCCTCTCAGTAACTGTGAAATCCACCTCACTAGGGAACGTGCCCCAAAAAAAGGCTTGAAACTGTCAAGGATACCTGATCTCCAGAAGGCTTCCAGAGAAGTCAGTTAGCTTGTGCAGTCACATCCATAAACGGGGGAAATCACAAAGTAAATAAAAAGGTGAACTTCTATTGCTTCTAGCTATGAAGCAAATTGTTTACCCCCACCTCCCCACCCCTTTTTGTGGGGGGGCGAATAATTGACCTTTCAGCCTTCCCTATTCAGGAAGATGTTTTTCTAGCCCACTTCTGAGCTCTGTCTTCCTCCAACAGACTGTAAAAACACAGAAGAACAGGTTGGGAGGACGTATCTTTTAAAGCATTTATGTAGGTTACAGGAAGAAGCACTTAATTGTTGGCAGGTGCAAAACCTGACTGAGGGTGATCCAGCCCTGATGACAGTGCCGGGAAAATACAAGGGGAGAGCTGGTTTGCTCTGTAGCACATTTCTGTTTGCCGTTTCTTTAAGGATAAATAATTAGGGTTTAAATGAAATAAGTCCAATCAATATTTCTTCACAAGAGAAAGATTTTGGTACTCTACAACTATGACTCATGTTGCTTTTATCTCATATAAACTAAGCAGATGCAATTGTTTCTTTCCAGTAAGCTTTGTGAATCTATCCACATCTCATCATTCCTACCAGCTCACTTGGTATGATTTAAGCTAAAAGCAAACCCCTTGTAACCAAACCCTCTTCTTTAAATGGAAATATTTCTGCTTTCTGCCTTTAGTGGGTTTATTTTCTATACAAGTCTTAATCGGCCCAAAACACCTTAAAACACATACTGTGAATTCACATTGGGGAAAGTACGCCACTGTCCATGTTTAAACCCAAACTTAATAATAGTTTTAGACTCTAAAAGAATGCATAGCAGTCTAATTGATTCCAGCCACATTAACAGTCACAAAAATCTGTGGTGCTTTACTAGGGAAGTAATGGGTTGTGAATAATTTATTTTTTATTCCTCACTCGCAGGTGATGGGGATTAACCTGGCTATTTCAAATGAGTTTTAGATTATTTTAGAGTGCTGAATAATATCCTGTTTGGAGGCAGCTATTATACGTCAACAAGCCAATGTTTGTGCAGCAGGTCATTCAGAAGTGAGAGGAAATTCTGACCACATACTCAGAGTTCAAGTGCTGAATATTTTATGAACTTTGCCCGTAATGCAGGGAATAAACTCAAAGTGCTTTTCTTCATTCCTGTTCTTTCCTCTCCTAATTCCCCTTTCTTCTATGCCTTTTAACACTCTTGTGTCACACTGGGTGCTCCTCTCTGGAAACGTAAGAATACACATTATCACCCCTGTCCTAGTAAGCACCACAGAACATCCGGCTCTGAAGCAATCCTACTTAAAACTAAACATTGCTGTCACTAAGTAAATTTCACTGCCGTATGGTTACGGCTACAAAATTGCTCACTAATGACCAGGTGTGGCTGATTGCAGGAGCAGCTGTCCTTGCTCACAGAGGAGCAGCACTGCCTCCATGCCTCAGCTGGACCCATGCCACGGAGCTGATGCAAGCAGGTGTGCCTCCAATACAGCATCTAGCAAGGTAAACACATGGAACGGAGGGTGGGTACAGGAACACTTCTCCAAGGTCTAAATAGTCACGAAAACAATTTTCCTGGTGTTTTTCATATATCTGCTAGTGCTGTTCATCATCCTGCTTAGCTCTTGTCAGGAATCACCATTTCTAAGCTTGCCTCCTTCCAAAGAGTTGCTGAATGTCAGATCAGTTTCTTGGGCAGCAAGGAATGAGACAAGTTGCTGCAAAGCAGTCTGGCCAGAAAAAATTTGCTGGCCACAGTGGCATTAGTAATCTCAGCCATCTCTCCCCCATTTGCTAAAACAAAGACTCAACAAGGGTTTCTGCAGAGATTTTGAGGCAGATTTCATCACATTAAGTTCAGCCTGCACTTGATCAAGGGACCTAGAGCAGCTCAGATCTCCCTTCAACAGTGTTGTCATTAACATTAGGTTTGGGTTTGCTTTTAGTGTGCTGTATGTATTAAGACCATGAAGATATGGACTATTCCACTTCATTACTACAGAACAGGAACATTGTACACACTACCCTTGTAGGAAACTGCTATTAAAAGAGCAAGTGATTCTTCTTACTGGGTGTAAAAACAGGTAGAAAAGCAACAAGCCAGCCTCTCTGAGCCCTTCTGATTGTGTCTGGGCAAGGGCAACAATGCTGTTTCACCCAGACTGATTTTCTTACAAAGAGATGCTGTTCACACAGATCCAAATTCTCTTTTTGGCCATTGTAAAGTGACAGCATAGTTAACAGAGCCTGATTCCCCTGAAGTGGTTAATATCTAGGCAACCTTGAATTTCTCCAGGCTCCCCTAGCCCATACATGAGGCAAGACGTTTCTGCCTGAGGGAAGATGCAGTGCCACAGGGACGTTAATAGGAGTATTTGCTCCCATTTTCTGAGCGTTGGGTTGATACCTGAGCAAAGGCAGAAGGTAAGGCCTGTCACCTTCCTCACCACAGAGTCACCATAGAGGACTGGGAGTGGAGACAGGACTAGACTCAACATGAGCCACACGTTGACTCAATGTGCACCACAATGTGTGTGTTCCCGAAAGGCACAGGGGAGCCTGATGAAGCACTGCTTTCCATGAGGAATGGCCCCTGGAGCCCAGCCAGGCAACACACTGCTGCCTGCCCATGCCTGTCCTCAGTGGCTTAATCCAGGCCGTAGGTGGCAAGTGCAGGGAAGAACACGTGTGTGAGTTAGAGGTAAGGTGTGCCACTGAGCACGTGTGAGCTCGTCTAGCGCAGGACAGCGGCGGAAGATGAGCTGTGTGAACTGCGTACCGCAAACTGTTGCAAGCAAAAATTGTCCCTTTGCCAACTGATTTGGCATAAAGTGTGATACACACATAAGTGCTCATTGAAACAGTGGCAGATGCAAGACTTCCTGGCCCTTATCCCACTGTTTGTAGGCTACTACTCCCATGCCCTAAACACTGAGAGGACTTAAAGACCCCCGGGAAGCAATGAGAAGGTAGTTACAAAAATACCAGCTTGTCTGAAGAAGGCTTTGTGTGTCAAAAAGCTTGGTTTTTTCCTCAAATGCTATAAATGTTTCATTTTTCTAAAATTAATGCTGAAATGTGTATTTGTATGTAGCTATTATACATATTCATAAACACGTTTAACCTGTCCTTAGAAAACCTGCCCGTGGGCTTAGCAGCGGCAAATCAAAAGGAACTTGTTACTTTTCTTGAGTTATTAAATGTACTGTAAACTATTATGTTTTAAATAGTCACTAGAGTTATCAGGGACTATTTGTAGCATGACACAACATTTTTGAAAAGCTTTTAGTACTTGAGTGCAGATCAGACCCTTCTAAAGGCTACCAAGTGAAGGAAATCAAAAATATTCTATAGCCGTATGCAAATGAAAATTAGTAGGGAACATTTCAGACATTGCCATTACAGGAACAAAAGATGTATTTAGAACACTTACAGGCACTAAAAAGCCAAATCTTATCAAAACACGAAGAAAAACAAAAATAAATGTTATGCAGCAGCCCATCCCTTCAAACTGGGGATTCAAACAGCCTCGTCATTCCACAGGGGAGATGGTCATTTTGCGAACAGACACGGCTGCTAGCAGTGCCAATGGCAGAGGAAAGGAGACATATTTCATACTGAAGAGGGAAAGACAAACACACACAGCCTCCTCTGCCTGTCCCCTTCCCTGGCAGAGGCCCAGCTGTGTCAGTGAACAACAGTATTCCTGGTCTTCAGAAACCTCTGGAAGGAATCCAGATCCATACGTATATGACTTGGCTCTCTCCCTTTTCCTGGTGTAAACCTGGCTATGTATTAAATACCTGACTTGTTTCTTGCATTCTGCTTATCCTTTCTCATTCTTTTGCTTCTTCTCTGCCCCCAAACTGACTGAGATCCAGAGGAAAAGGTTAAGTGGAGCAACAATATCCCACTGCCTCTCAGATCAAATCTCAGTAAAAAAAAAAACAGTCATGGCATTTTCATTTATGGCAAGCAAGGTCTCCTTGACTCTGGCTGCACATTTCTGCACCGTTGGCACCAACAAACTAGCCAAAATAATTTACCAGCTCACAGATACTCAGCACTCCAAAAAAACTTTTCCCCAAGAACTTTGGTGTTGTTCTTCCCAGACCCTGGAGAACCACACCCAGTTTATGTGAGCTCGTTTGTCAGCTATGCTGAGCACTTCAGAGTGGATTTCAAAACAAAACGAGGACCTCAGACCAAACTGCTCCACACAGAGTATTCCTCAAAGCCTGAAAATCAGCCTTGTGGAGTCACGACTGCGTCAGGGCTTGCATTTGTACTGGTCACATCAGGTCCTGTGGCTGCTGATGCTCCCAGTGATTACAGCAAGTGAAGAGGAGTGATCCATTACCTTTATCACAACACTTTCGATCATGACAGACAGAAGTGCTCTAAACATAGTACATGATTTATTCGCAGAGCTTTCTAATTTAGACACCGAGACAGGTTAGTTGCTGAGACTGAATATTAAGGATTTCTTACTGTGTTAGGTCAGAGTAGAGAAAGCAATTTTCATTTCTAGAAGGTAAAGCTTTTAGAAAAAAAAAAAAAAAATCAGGCACAATTATGTCTCTGTTCACTTCTTAGCTATTCTTCCAAGACATCAAGAGACTGGCTAATGCACGATCACACCAGGGACTCCTGCTGCTTCAGACCACTGTGCTCCTACCTATCCAGACAGAACAATCCAGGAGCTGTTCTCATGTAAGCACCTAACTTGTAACTAATGGCTTGTAAGTTTGTTGTGGACTTTTTTGTCCCCAGCTGCTTTCATGGAGAAATGGCACTTCTTGAGAGAGAGAACAGACTGCATGTATAGGTTCAGAATATACATGTCACCAATGCCAAGAATTTTTCTTTAATTTCTCCTTCAAAGTGTGACTCTTTCAGTCCTAAAATCTCAAAGGTAAGCTCCCCTGCTAGTCCCTTCTTTAAACCATGTGTGGTGGTATTTACAATGTGTATTTGTCATGTACATATACATGAGTATATATAATTTCTATACATCATACATATACATATATATATATGTAAAGAGATATGTTGCTGAGTTCTCAAAGGTGACTTTAAATTAAGGCTAAATACCAAACAATGTTTGTATAATAACACATCACATGCTTATAAACCTCTTAAGTGCTTCCAGCAATTATATCTGCTGTTTAAAGATTTGGTTTCAGTAGGTCATTATCAGATCTCAGCAGTTATAATTCAATACCAGAAGAATGATAGTAATTGTTACATGTCTGTTACCATGAGTTAACTAAGCACTACATGTGTTACTACATCAATAGTCTATTCTGGTATGAAATGTCTTATAATTCTCTCTCAAGAAATAAAGGAAAAAAAAAATCTATTTCTTTAAGTCTAGTGGGAAGTGGGACTACCCGGAGTAAAAGGGCAATCAGACTCTCAATAACAAATAGCAGTTACATCAGTGACCTTTGTGTTTAAGATAAATTATTCTCTTTTTTTTTTTCCAGCTTCATTTTGAAAAAGAATTTCTCTACTTTTACATTTTCTATTACATATTAAAATATAATTCTGTGTCTTGGAAAATTGTGAAACTGTGAGGCTGAAATTGACCTTCAGACTCTGAAGTAACTACAGCTTCCTTTTGGGATCTCAATGAAAACACTTAGCACAGTGAGCTACATTTACTTTGTAAATCATTGCCATAAAGCATAAAATGCCATTACTTTTTTAACTATACATAATATAAAAAGGGCAAAGAAGGCAGACAACATTTCAAATTGCCTTCAATTTCATTTGACTTTATTTGAAATTCCATTCTCCATAAAATACCAGTGTCTAATGTGGAAACACATGCAAGCAATGCAAGCCCACAGACAGGCATTGCCTTCCTCAGAAATACAAAAGTCTGAGATGGGTCATCAATTCAGCAGCAAAGTTGTATATTAACTCACCAGTTCAGGTCACTCTTCTGTATCAGAGGAAGATAACCTCTGTTCAACTTAAATTACGCCTCTCTTACTGTACAATTCTATGGAAGGTATTTTTCTTCATTTCACTTCACAGAAGTGCAGTTTAAAACCCAGAATCTGATGTCTGACATTGGTCATATAATTTGTCTGCTGCAAACTGTTAATGGTAACAGAATGATCTAATCTTTTAGGTCTTGTAGACCTTACTTTTTATGATATGCTGTTAGCACTAAATTCTGCAGAATTATTTCCTTTCATTTGTTTTAAGGATATTCAAATTGCTGCTGCTTCTGACTATAGCTTTCATTTCCTGGGGACCTGAAACAAGACTTTCTCATTGCTCTTTTTTTGCCTGGCTGAACCACTGTCAATAACTACTCCTAAATCTCTGCTTCTGAAGCTTCCTTGTTTTTCATTGCTATCTCTGAAAAAAAAAATTCTCCCTATTGTATGTGACTCTGTATTTGTACAAGTTAAATTTTACCTATGAGTTTGTTCACTGAAGTGAAAAAAATATACTAGGAATGAAGTAAGACTTTATAGATTTTGTAAGCTCCTTTAGTTTTTTCTAACATGGATAGTGATATGTAATGACCACACCTTCAACTCAGCCTTAAAATCACCAACAAAATTAGTCAAGAGCAGTCTCAGCACAGATCTTTGTATGTCACTGCTAGGTGACCTACATTTCAAAAAACAGCCAGGACTTAAAACATTTGATGCCTAGCCAATATTTAATTCAGAACAAAAAATTACCTGTCTAACAAGAAAAAAGGACTTTATGTTAAAAACATCACCAAAACCCCCTAAAAACCTGGATGATATATGCCAGATTTTTCTTCCCAATATTTTAAACAAAACCATCAAATAACTTCAAAGACCAGCTGAGGACTTTCAGCAGAAACCATATTGTTGGTCAGATGATGTAATTCTGTTTTTCTAAGCATATGTTTCCATTTTGACTGGCCTGAAATGCTTCCCCTCTATGTAGGTTATTGCGCATTCACCTGCAACTCCTGAGGTCACTCTTCAGTGCATTTTGAAAGTGATGCTCCCTGGTGACACCTTCACAGCAACCAGAAGAACTCCTATTTTAAGGAATATATTGCATGTGTTTGTCAGAAGCTTTCCAGTTTTGGAGCTGAGATCCCTCACAGTTTGAGATGAACACCATCTGGTCCTGGCAGTTCACTAGAATTAAGATTCCCAAATTGTTCCATGAATTTCTCCCTGGAGGTTTCTCCCCTTCTTAAAAACATACTAAGGACTAAGGTTTCCCTGGGGTGAAATCTCCTTGGGATGAAAATTTCAACAATGGACATCTTTAGCCTACTTTAACTGACTCAGGCAATTAGCTTTTTTTCAGTCTTGTCATCTGTCTTTAAACTTCTTTTTCCTATTGATCCCTCAAGGTCCATGGAAACAAGTGCAATCCTTCTGCCTCAGACATACATTAATACTTCTTGTTTGGTAGTAGTAGGCATTTCTTTATCTTTTCTGCAATTAAGAAAGAAATCTTTACTTATGAACTTAGAAGTTAGAGTGGAATTTTCATCATGCTTGGAGAGAGGAGACATTTTGCAACTGGAAAAACACATGGATACAGCTTGTACAGATAAACAAAATCCAGGAGCCTAAAGGAACTTAAAAGGGTCGCTGTAATCAGTTGATTTAATTCACAGCACAAGCTGAGCTGCTTTCTGCTACACAAGTTTACTTTTAATCCATGTTTTTGTTGGGATTACAATGTCCAGAAAACCACCCCACAGTATGCTCCCTTTTATCCCACAGACTTTGCACCCTAGAATAAAGGGGTGGCTTGCAGCAATGTAAGCAGTACTACAGAAGATAAATATGCCTGATCTGCATCCAGTGGCACAGCAAAATGGAAAAGGCGAGAAGGAAGGAGGCAGAATCTGAAGGGAGCCAGCACTGCAAAGAGAAGAACATGGCTGACCAGTGAATGACCAGTAAAAAGATCTTTAAGGTTAAAGACAAAAATGTTGGTGACCAAACCAGAAGGAAAGGAACTGGTGTGGTGGAAGTTAATTGGAGCAGAGTTAGGATTTGGGTTTAGGCTTAGGGCATGTGAAGCAGGCAAGAAAGGCAGAAACATGTTTTGGCCAGATGGATCAGAATGAGAGATAACCAGCCACAAGCAGTGGTTAACCACCTTCACACAGAATACACTACATCTTCTTCACAGATGAGAAAGCCCTCACTTTGCTCTAGGAAAATGAAGTCTGGAGTACTCTGGGTTATCTTCTCTCAGGCATATGAGCATGAATACCCATACCTTGGCCCTACTGGACTCCCGATTTTCACAACACTGCAGTTGTGGGAACTTGTGAGCAAGACTTGCTGACTATTGGTGAATCTGTCTTCTTCCTTTTCTTGAAAATTATGTCATGCATCAGACCAGTTTTCTTGAATGACAAGAAGATTGCTGCCAAATCCAGATGCTCCCATAAATGATTGTCAGACTCAGATGTGACAAAGCGGACTTTACTGACCTCTGTCTTTGCAGACCCCTGAGCACTGCTCTCCTATTCCTGGAGAAGCCCCTGCATTGCTGCGTGTATATCGGAACACCTGTCTCCCTTTTCACATTTAACAGCTCCTTTTTTCTCCACACTTATTCCTTTTCATCCTCTTCCCTTCAGTACAGTGACTCATACACAATATTCAAAATTGTTTTCAAAGCTGTTGAGTTAAATGAACAGTCAACAGTTTACCAAACCCTGACAGAGAAATTAGAGGCAAGCTGATAAAATCAAAGACACATACCAAAGGTGTAATAAAAACACAGAACTCCCTGTGTGAAAGTACTTTTGAATAAAGAAAGTATTTTAGGAGAAAGATAAACTGCTCTTCTAATGGTGGATGGTCTTTTATACTCTTCAGCTTTTTCTCCAATACACCTAAATTAAATCCACTTAGAGCACACACAAAGCTTTCCTCTTGCTTGAACACCAATGGGACAAAGCTACAGGCAGCTCTGAATTGCAGTTCACACTTGGCACTGACAGAGCCATGTCCTTCCCAGACAACCCTATTAAAACTTGTACGGCACACACCACTAAGGTTATTAATGGACTCTAACTAGCAGCTATTAATTTGGCCTCATAATCTCATTTAAAATCAAGATTAGGTGCCTCCTATAAAATGTGCATTACTGTTTGACTCCTGATCCCCAGAAGGCAGTTTTCAGAGACGTCAAGCACTTGTAAAGTTGGGACAGGTCATTTTAGAGCTGATGTTCCAAGAGATAAACAGCACAGAAAAAAAAAGATTGTACACTTCTGGAGGCTGGAGCTGAAATCAATGGATGCTTTGTTTTCTTGTTTTTGTTTTTAGCTTAGTGTGCAAAGCAAAATAAAAGGCAGGTTCATAAAGTCAGTCTTGTGCCCTTCCCTCTGTGTACTGCTTCTTACCCACACCCACAGTCTAGGGGCCAAGGAAGTTGTTTTGGTTATGTGCCACTAAAACCAGACTGTACCAAAGTGACCTGCCAGAGGACAAAATTATGGTCCTTAGAAGCCAAGGCCAAGGATCCTCATTTCAGATGAAACCACAAGACCATTTTCTTTTCCAAATGTGACTGAATCTCATTTGAAGGATGCCTCCTCTCGGAGATGCTACACTCATTCAAGGCAGTGGTTTCACAGCTGAGATGGGCTGAATTTTCTTTAAGCAATAGGGTTTCAATTAAAGTAGAAAGAGGGTTTTTGGCTCTTGGAGCAGCACCACGTCAGTAAGCCCAAGGACTCCAGATGTTTATCCAAAGAAACGTCATGGCAACAGCCTCTCTGACAGAGCTCCTCTGTGCTGCAGCATGCTTCAGAGGTTGTCATCATGACCTTCTTATTGCTACCACTCCTCTCCACTCCAATCCACAGAGATTTGCAACTTTGGCTGACTTAGTCTCTTCTCAGTACACAGGAGACTTTGCCACAACTCCTTCAGTATTGCTGCTGTCCAGTTCCAGGGCTCTGGATTATTGCAGATTGCAGGTAACAAAGTGCCTACTTGATGAATGATCTCAACAACTCACTACAAGCTTCCTGGGAACTGGATGTTTTCAGCTGGAAAGCTGGGTTGCCAAAGATTTTCATCTCCTCAGAAAACCCTTTGCTCACTGGACAAGTGGTGCTGCTTGTCTGCAGTTTAGAGAGGTAGCGAAAAGGATGATCCCTTGTTCTGAGTTATATAGTTTCTCACACCCTTGACTACTCCTGAATAGGTCACAAAGTCCAGATTGAAGGCCTACACCAACTTTTGCATCAGAGTGCTCAGAACCAAAGGGACTTGATGCCCACTCTACTGGGATGAGCAGAGAAGTGTTTTCCACACCTCTTTTGGATGATTTAACAACCCAACAATACTCACAGCTAAAATTTTGCTTTGTGCCCACTTCCACATAAAACTGTGTTGTTGTGGTGCATTTACACTACGGGCGGACCCCATAACATCCCCTAGCCCTTTGGATTAGGGGGAGACTCAGAGCGACTTCCCAGAAGCCCTTTCTCCCTTATGTTAATAATGTTAATTATGTTAATTAATGTTTCTTCCCTCTCTTCCCCGGTTCTTCCCCGTTTGGTAATGTTCTGGAAAGTTCTTGCTGCCTCAGTTCCCGGTTGGCTCCCTGTTATTCCTCCCCGCCCCCTGCGGTTATCATTGGTTGACTGTATGTCTCCCCACCTTTGTACCGCCCCTTTGCCTTACCTCAACTGGATTCTTTGAATGTATCCCCTCCCTTTTGGCTTGGTATATATTACTTTGTAACACCCTATTTGGGGCTCTTCGCTCCCTGCCTCCCGGTGCTCCTGAATCCCCACTCCCATGGAATAAACCCTGCTGCTTTACCCCGGAGAGCCCCTCTCGACTCTTTTACTTCCTCCTGCGCATCTGCTCCCGGACCTGGTGGCGAGAAGGACGCTGCCACCTGGCCCAATGAGGCAGCCACGGGCTGGCCAGAGGCACGCGTCACTGTGTTACTGCTGATTGGTAAGGAATAGAATAGACTAGACTAGACTAGAATAGACTGTTTCAGTGGGAAGTGACCTAAAATGATCATCTAGTTCAACTGTCTGACAGCTTCAGGGCTGACCAAAGTTAAAGCTCATTATTTAAGGGCATTGTCTGACTGTCTCTTAAACACTGGCAGGCTTGGGACATTGACCACCTCTCTAGGAGGACTGCTCCAGTGCTTGAACACTCTTTCAGTAAAGAAATGCCTCCTACTGTCCAATCTAAATCTCCTCTGTCACAGCCTTGATCCATTCCCACATGACCTGTCACTGGGTACTGGAGAGAAGATCTCAGCACCTCCCTCTCCGTGTCCCCTCCTCAGGAAACTGTAGAGAACAAAAGGATCATATTAAGGGCAAGTCAACATGAATGGGTGCTGGAGCAACTTGCTATGAGTGTCTGAATAAATAGTTTGAGGCATACCACTTATTCTGGTAGTTTGGTCTCACATTTTGTTTTCAGGGTGGCCTAATTTAGCTATAAGCAGTTCGTTTTCTCTAAATGGGTCAGAGTTTTTCAATCCCTTGATCTTCTACTGTTGCTAATGCATCAGTGCTTTTCCATCTGATTGCCCACTGAGACCTCAGAGGTGCAAATATATGATTCAGACTGGAAAGTGTAACTGCCAGTAACAGGAATTGATTCATCCTGTGAGAGACTCAGGAATCAAACCTGCAGCAGCTACAGAAATGGATGTGTATTGGGTGTGTATGGCTAGGTTTTGGTAGCAGGGGGCAACAGGGGTGGCTTCTGTGAGAAGCTGCCAGAAGCTTCCTTCATGTCTGACAGAGCCAATCCCTGGCAGCTCCAAGATGGACCCACCACTGGCCATGACTGAGCCAATCAGAAATAGTGGTAACACCTATTTAAGAACAGGGAAAAAGTCATTGGAGAGTTGTGATTGCGGCCAGAGAAGAGCAGGGCGAGAACATGTGAGAGAGACAATTCTGCAGACACCAAGGTCAGTGAAGAAGGAGGGAGAGGAGGTGCTTCAAGCGCCAGAGTGGAGATTCCCCTGCAGCCCATGGTGAAGACCATGGTGAGGCAGCTCTGCCCCTGCAACCCATGGAGGGATGCAGAGATCCACCTACACCCCGTGGAGGAGACCCACGCTAGAGCAAGAGGGTGCCTGAGAGGAGGTTGTGGCCCTGTAGGTGGCCCATGGTGGAGCAGGCTCCTGTCAAGGACCTGCAGACCCATGTAGAGAGCAGGGTTCCTGGTAGGACTTGTGACCCTGTGGGGGAGCAGCCTGTCCTTAAAGGCCTGCACCCCATATTGCAGCAGTTTGTGAAGGGCTGTGGCCTGCGGGAAGGACTCATATTGGAGAAGTTCATGGAGAACTGTCTCCCATGGGAGGGACTCCATGCTGGAGCAGGGGCGGACTCTTCCACCTGAGAAGGAAGCAGCAGCAAAAACAACCTGTGACAAACTGGTCATAGCCCCCATTCCCTATCTCCCTACACTGCTGAGGGGAAGGAAATAGAGTTCAGGAAGGAGGGAGGGATGGGGGCAAGGTGATTTTAAGTTTTATTCTATTTCTCATTATCCTGCTCTGGTTTGTAGTAATAAATTCAGTTGATATACCCTCCCCAAGTTAAGTCTGTTTTGCTTGTGATGGTATTCGATGAGTGATCTCTCCCTGGTATTAACTCATGAACCTTTCACTATATTTTCTCTTCCCTGTCCAGTTTGAGGGGGAGTGATAGAGCAGTTTTGGTGGGCACCTGGCATTCAGCCAGGGTCAACCCACCACAGGATGCCATGTCCTTTGGCACTGTTGATGAGATACAGTTTTTCATTTGCAGTCTCAGAATATACTCATCTTTCCAAATAAAACATTTTTGGCAGCTTTTTACAGTCACTTTCACAGAAGGCTCCTCTGGGTCAAACTGGTATCGAACCGGGAGAAGGAGGTGGGAATAAGGAAAAGGATAAGGTGGGATAAGGAAAGGAATCAACCCACTGATGGTGTCTTGTGTCTTTCTGGTCTCAAACCAGACATTGCTCTTCCTGTCCAGTGGGCCTGCAACAAGACCCCTCTGGCTCTTCTCTCCAGAGCATTTCCAGTATCATGAAGCTAAGCACACCTAAAAGCTTAACATGCTGCTGGGGCATGATTCTGTGGACTTTTGTAGACCACCTGTGAAACAACCATGTAGACAGGAGGAAAACTAATCCCTGACCCCAAGGCCTCCTCTCCAGCAATTATCACATAGAAAATGGGCACAATCATTTTGTCTGTAAGCTCTCCCATAGCCATTCCAAGCAGACTTTTTCAAATAACAAGGAAATTGCTTCTTAGCCACAAAGTGCCTGTTCCTCAGCAGGTCTGCTCCCTCCTGTTCTTTTATTCTACTGAAAGCTTAAAATAAACTCTACAAAGAACATATTGCAAAACCAAAAGTTAACCCGGCATCCAGAAAAAACACACCTGAAGACAAATGTCTAAAACTGACAACTGAGGCTTGAAACTTTAGCAGTGTCAAATTTCTTCAGTTCCTACCTGAATTCTCATGGATGGAGATGTTGCAGCGCAGAAATGAGGGGCCCAGAAAGACTAGCAGAACAGGCCAGATGCAGTGCTGAACTCCCAGGGAAGCTGGTGGGATACCAGTAATGGGAATGAGATGGGCTGTCAGCCTTTTGGACAAGCTGAAGGAAAGGAGTGTCAGTGTCAGAAAATAAGCTGTTTTTTTCAATTACTTGTGCTAATACATAGTCTTTAAATCCAGGGCATCTTCTTAGGGAATAGACGGAAATGTACAGTTAGTGGCTCCAAGGACAATTCGGACTATTATTTCTTCTTGTAGTTAGCGCCTATCCATAAAACTGAATGTCTTAAAATGAAGAGATTTATTAAAAATTTTGGACAACAACAGAAAAACCCAATATTTATAAAAAGCATCTGAGGAAAAAAGGTTAAATGAATTCATTCATTTCCCAGTTGCCCTGCAAACACTCTTCTCAGCTCCTCTTAACTCACTTACCCCGCTTATCTACCCAGACACTGGAGAGATGTATCAGTTCTCCATCATACTTGGTAAAATGCAGTATTTTCATGTTTACTCTTAAAGGATATCTCTTTTCCAGTTCAGTTTCCTGGAAGATATGCTAATTCCTTCAGGCTTCTTAAGATATGCTAGTAACATCATCATTTTATCTTAATTACTATCTCAGTTGGAGTCACCAAGTTGCTATCTTTGATTTTGTTGTCTCTGTAAATACAAATAAAACCATACTTCATTGGTTCTTTACAAGAGACTAGACAGTGTGTGCCTCTAGCTCTTACACAAAGAATTAAAAGACACAGTATTCAGCAAGAAGTTCTTTCCCAGCAACCAGAGTGCAGGGGCAGAATGGCAATGATATACAGGACTGTACCTACACTCCTGGGACTGTACAAAATCTGCTGGAATATGGGAAGTTAAGGTCACTGTGTGGAACAAGTTGACTCACTCCATATTACTGTGAATGACAGGAACATTTTAGTAAGTGCTCTTTTAAAGTTACGTAAATTTACAGATTCATCTCAATTTGGCTTCATGAAAACTGAAATTTGCAAAGCTTCAAAAGAAAAGCTTCATTTCTCCCTTTGATATGAAAAAGTTTAAAGACCACATAAAAACCTGGCTCCATTTTTTACCTTGCCTAATACATACTACTTATTTTGCATGCCAAACTTTCACCTCCAGTGCATAATAAAGTCTTATTAATGTTGTTTTTGTCTGTGAGTTTTATGCTTCTTCCTCAAAAAGGATAAAACTAGTATTTTTTTTGTTGTGATGGACATCAAAATCAATGGGCCTCACCACCTCTGGAGGCTTGCTGGCAGGCAATACTTATGTCTCAAGAAATTTTCCTACCTTTTGTGGTATCCCTACATCCATTCCCATGAGTGGGAAATTCTCTCAGGAGCACAGGCTATTAATTCATTCTGTGATTGTAGCTGAGACTTGACTGCCTTGAAAGGATTGACTTTTGTTTCTTTGCACTTTTCCTCTTCATTCTCAAGCCTAAACTCAAAACATAAGCTCATGGGAGGGGAAGAAGAATCCCCAATGCCAACATTCCACTGTTCCCTACTCTCAGGTCCATCAATCTACAAGTGCACATAACCCTGTATTTTTAATATACGGGTTGTAACTGATACTATTTGAATCACACAGGTGCAGTTAGGGCTGCAGGGCCTTACTAGCACTCCCTGCTCACAAAACTGACAGGTAAATGGAAAAGGAGGATGTTTTCTAATATTTCTTTTTCATATTTATTTAATATGTTTATTTTAGATAGTTAGTGAAATCTGTCAGATGGTCCTTATGCTTTTTTGATGTCTATCCCAGAATGCTGCATGCATTTTTGTTATTCACAAGCCATCTCAAAGCTTGTTGTGTATCTGATTCCTAGCCTGCTTTCTTGAGGAAAAAAAAAAGGTTTCTTCAGTAATATTGTTTGTAAAACCCTTCTTCTGATACTGTTTTTATACCACTGGCCAATCTCAATCAGATTGGGAAGACAGGTGAGCTCCTGAAGATGCGAAAATTCTGCAAGTTCTGTGAAATCCAGATGTATTTGTGTCCCCAGCAAGACAGAAAAAATTCAGCACTTTACAGGATTAATCAACATACACATATACATAGAGTAGAACACGTAAGGAACATGGGGAATAACGACTGTTTGCACATGTACCTGCACAGAAAGTCTGGAGAAAAAGAGAGATTAATGGGTACAGATGAAAAAAAGAGATATTGAGGAAAGTGGCATTCGGGACTTTGGAAGGTTACAAATTGTAGAAATGAGAGACGGCCGTGAAGCCCCAAGAGGGAGCAGCAGTTATTCTGGAAGGCAGAGGGTTATATATTACTCAGGACACAAATCTCTAGAACGTCAGCTTCATGGAGATCACAGAAAGAGGGGTTACTGCTATTTCTGACATCCCCCTGTTATGAGAGCATAGCTGAGTGTCATTGAGGGGCCAAACATCTGGGTTGTGCTGTCTGCAGCATTACAACCTATGCACTTCTGTCACAGGCCAAGTACTGGGTCAGCTGATGTCCCTGTGGCCTGAGCAGGCATCCATACAGGACTGACATTGTGTTGCTAACTGTCCCCTACTGCCAGGGGGACACGTGAAAGCTTCCCACTTTCTTTCCTGGTAGGGTGTGAGGCAAAATCAGTAAGGCAAATCACTGGAAAAAAAGGCTTCCTCAAGGTGGGAACTTGCAAAAGTGTCAAACTGGTATGAAACACTATGAAAGCAGAATGGTGAGTCACTTTGAGCAAATGTCAGAGACTGCAAAAGGTTCTTTTGTTTTCAAGGGCCCAGGAAATCACAGAATCACAGAATCATTTAGGTTGGAAAAGACCTCCAAAACCATCAAGTCCAGTCTTTCACCAATCACCACCTTGTGAACTAGACCATGGCACTGAGTGCCACATCCAGTCGTTCCCTGAACACTTCCAGGAATAGTGACTCCAGCTTCTCCCTGGGAAGTCTGTTCCAGTGCTTAACTGCCTTTCAGTGAAGAAATTCTTCCTGATGTGCAACCTGTCTCCTTTTCTTCAGGCTAAACAACTCCAGATTTCTCAACCACAACTCATAAGACCTACTCTGTAAACCCTTTACCGGCTCCATTGTCCTTCTCTGGACACATTCCAGAACCTCAGTGACTTTTTTGAAGTGAGAGGCTCAGANGTCTTTCACCAATCACCACCTTGTGAACTAGACCATGGCACTGAGTGCCACATCCAGTCGTTCCCTGAACACTTCCAGGAATAGTGACTCCAGCTTCTCCCTGGGAAGTCTGTTCCAATGCTTAACTGCCTTTCAGTGAAGAAATTCTTCCTGATGTGCAACCTGTCTCCTTTTCTTCAGGCTAAACAACTCCAGATTTCTCAACCACAACTCATAAGACCTACTCTGTAAACCCTTTACCGGCTCCATTGTCCTTCTCTGGACACATTCCAGAACCTCAGTGACTTTTTTGAAGTGAGAGGCTCAGAATGGACACAGCGTTTGAGGTGTGGCCTCCCCAGTGCCGAGTTCAGGGGGATGATCACTTTCCTTGTCCTTTTGGCGACGCCATATTTGATACCAGCCAAGATGCCATTGGCCTTCTTGGCCACCTGGGCACACGCTGGCTCATCTTCAGCTGCTGTCGATAAGCACCCACAGGTCCTTTTCTGCTGAGCAGCTTCCCAGCTTCTCTTGCCCCCAGCCTGTAGCATTGTAGCACATGTTGTGACCCAAGTGCAGGACCTGGCACTTGGCCTTGTTGAATCTCATCTAGTTGGCCTTGTCCCATTGATCCAAAATGGTGCTTTTCTGGCAGGTTTGTATTGTTACCCTAGTACACACTGTGTTCTACAAATGCACCAGAACCATTTCCCCACCTATTGATAGCACTATTCTTTCCAGACAGAGGAATTTATGGTTTTGTTTGATAGAATGTCAAATGCTAATCACTTTCAGTATTATTCTGTCATGAATGTTGACTGGAATTATTACAAAATTATAAATTAGAGGTAACTTTTTTTTTTCCCGTTGGACAGTATTTACTTCAAATACTCTTGCCAGGGCCAGTGTAAGGAATCCACAAATTTCAAGGGAGACTTGCCAAATCAGATTCTGTATCTTTCTGATAATTTGCTCACTGGAGCATTTCTCCCTTCAGTATTTATTAGGATAATGACTATGACCTGGATTTCACAGAAGGAAGATTTGCAAGGAGAGTTAATACCTTACTAGACAGTGATATAGCTGAAGATAGGAGGTGAGATTTCAAGGGTACAACCTTGTTATCAAACCAAATTTCACAATACTGCTTCTTCAATTTCAGGGCAAACTCTCCTGCCACAGAGAGGCAGAGATGTGGGACAGATGCAGAAGTTCTCTTAAGGAGACAACAGAAGTTGCAATCTCCACCAAGTCAGCTACCAGTGCCTAAACAAGCTTTCCTTCTCACAAAGGGAAAGATCTGAGGTCCTAGAAATCATCTTGAGTCTTCCACTTGGGCTTGCTCTCAGTCAGCTTTGTTTGTACTTCAACCTCCCTGTAAAGGAACCACAAAACTACGAGACACCTCTCCTTCCAGTAGCTTTGTATAGACCGACAAGCCTGCACCAGTAGTGCTTGGTCCTACTCACTGTATCCTAATTACCCACTTGCTACAGAAATCCATGACAGAAGTCTTTCATAAGCCTGCCATGTCTGATGATCTGCATGGTGGCCTGTCTCTAGCCAATGTACTGTAAATGTACTGCTCTCACACCCCGAGCCCATTGTTATTGACTCAACTGTAACACCGCTGGTTCTCCCAGTCATTAGTGTGCGGTTCCTTAATGAGCAAGTAAACAATTTTGTCATATTAACAACATGTTTTCGGCATACGCAGCTTGTAAAAGCACCAGCAGTGAGAAAAACAGCCTTCTATCAACCCAATGCCTTCAACAAAAAACAAGCTCTGCGGCTTTATTAGAAAGATTTGCAGTACATTATCTGACGACTGCTAATTGCAAGCTAAACTTGGGACATGAATCAAAGCTTCAAGCTACAATTTTCAGTGAAATGCATTAGGCTTTTCAACAAAGCTTAGCTGCTGCAGCAAGGTAGGAGATGATATTTCCTTACCAAATTTAACTGAGGTTCTTTAATTATGGGTGAGTATTAACAATTCAGCTTCTGACCTTTGCTATAAATATACATGTCTGTAGCTTCAATTAGTTGAGACTTGTCTGAATCTCAAGGTGAAGGTGCACTCATGCTTCCATTTCAATCAAGAGGGGAAAATGCAGGCTGGCTTCCACCTTGATAAGTTTAAACTTTGACTTATGTGGAGAGAAAGACAGAAGGAAACATAATTTAATGGTTTAAGGAGATTTTAATGCCTCTGTAAAACTTGAGTAATGTTTTTTCATCATATAAGGAAATCCATAATTTTAGGATAATTTGTTTTGGTCCACTGGAAGAACTATGTTTTTTCTCTTACCTAATGAATTCTAAGCTAGTCAAGCTCTGTCTCATCAGGCATCTGCCCAGTTCCTTGCTCAGAAAGACTCACAAATTTCTGGTTCTGTTGCAGCTTTGTTGTGGCAGATACATCCATGATAATGACTACTCTGCTACCCTTGCATCTTCCTAATTTTGAGACCTTGAGAAGACGTGGCAAATAAAAGCTGTAATTTAAAATTTCAGAATTAAAAATACCTCATTAAAGAACAATTGTCTAAATGCTTGTAACAGATAAAGAAAGGACAACTCCAAAATGCAATCTACATGTTTTCCTGCAAAGATCTTTCAACAATGTTTTAATTTATAATCAGAAAGATTGAGGACTATCACTCAAAGCTTCTGTTTATGGCAAAAATCTGATTTACTGATTTTGATTTGCTACTCATGGTGATCAAGACTCAATTAAAATGTCACCTTTGCTACACTGTGGATTTGAAGTGTATTTCCCTTTTCTGGTTTCCGCAGGTTTGGATGCATGATTTCAGGAAAAAGTCTCAGTGACCTTAAAGTTCATATTTAGACTCAGCTAAGTCTCTTTCAGACTGCAGGATTTCTTTTTCTTCCTTTTCTAAGCAATCCCTTCCCTCTAGCTACAGCAGCTATTTATTTGTGAGTTACTTTAAATCTCTTCCATTTTATAAGGCACTTCACTTTTGACAGCACTGGAAAAAATGCAGCTTTGCCTTCTAAATTTAGTAGAAGAAGAAAGAAAACCCACCAGATTGTTTGCTGGTCTCTCTGCCTCTATTCTTCCGTTCCAAACTATTCTCCATAAGTTCCTGTCTATCGCTTTTTGTAAATAACATCTGCTTTTCAAACTCCCTGTCTACTAATTAGTCTGAATAGTTTGTAAGAGTACAGGACTTATTTAGAAATGTACAAATCAAATGCTAATGGATAGTAACAAGAATTTCCGACTCACTCAGCACTTACATCAATTTCCACATTAGAACTATGTAAAAAAGAAACAAACCTAGAAAAATTGCTGAGGGAAAAAACCTGCTGTTTTGAAGTTGTGTATTTGGGTTGACACAACCAAATACTTTCAATCTTGAAAAGATTTTTCTGGTGATATAAATGTATTAGTTGTCTTTAACTCTTTTTTAAAATACCAACTAGTTTGGGAATATCTCCCCTTTGCTGTGAAGAGCTTCAACCCACGTCCTTTCTATCTCAGGGGAATATCTTAACTCCAGCCTACAAAATAATCTCTGCTCCGCTGCTTTCTGTCTCCAATTTAGAAATTCAAAAGAAAATAGTACAGACCAGCTCCATCAATAGGGATTGTAGGAAGGAAGTCTTGAAGTGCTTATATCCTGATTATTAAGGATTTGTTATTAAGACATAGGAGACAAATATAAATCTACTTTGCAAGTGGCAAAATATGTCTTTGAACCAAAAATGTCTCTGTCTTCACCAGGTAAACTTCCTGAGCTCTGGGATCTCAGTGACAAACCCTAAAATCTGATAAATCCAATCCTAATGGTCTTTCCTCAGTAAGTTCCTCAGCTGAATTAAGAACACTGAAGGACAAAGCAGAAACATTAAGACACTACTTTGATTAAAGCCCAACTAAGCAAAGTTCTCAAGAGCCAGCTGGAAACACAACCACAAGCCAAAGCTGTGTCAGAGGGGATCCTGCACAGCCTCACTCTTGGATGTATGGCTTTTAAGGTATTTTATGAATGATCTGGAGAAACACGCGAGTGTTTTCTGTAGAAAAAAAATCCAAAAAAAACCCCAAAATCTGGCTGTACACCACCCATTAACAGCCACTAAATCATTTCCAGAAAAAACAACTACTGGATCCCCATCCCTCTAAAATCTTAAAGAGGCAATCAGTATTTTAGTCAAATTCTTGAAAGGTGGAACTAAAATTTACACTCCCCCCAGTTCTGGTCCCTCAGGTGCACCAGTGCATCTTCCAAAAAAAACAGTGTCTTTCTGAGTCCCACTCTTACGGTTTACAGTTTAATTGTTCAAGAGGCACATAAGCAATGGTGCCAGACATGTACAGAAGCCAACAATAGACAAAGGCATTACAAATAATTTGTAAACAACATCTCTAATGCTCTTTTGGAGGGGAGTTCTTGGGGAATAAAAGTTGCTAGGTTTGGAGAGACAGAGAATTGTCATTCCTCACCTCTGGAAAGTGAGAATGGCTGAGAAGCCCCCAGTAGTTCAGCTACTGTCACCTGAGGACCAGCCAGGCTCTCACAGGTAATTTCACTGCTAGGGGGATCCCTTGACACCAAAATAAAAGAATGGCCGTAAGAGTTCAGACCAAGAGTTTCGTGTAAATCAGCATCCTAATTCTGACACTTATGGCCATGGGTGACCACCAAGGGAAGGAAAAATACTGGGTAGGCATACACATTCACTTTCCCGGGTGTTTTCCCAATTTCCAGCTCTTGCTAGTTCAGAAGATTTCTGGTGGTCAGTCTACTTCTTAAACCCCAAAAGGTTTACAACTCTTCCAAATATTCACCAAGTTCACTTGAAACACATGGAAACTGTGCATTTAAAACCTTCATCAAGTTCTCCAGGTCTGCTATGAATCACTTCCCTGAGAGGGAAATGCAATGCAAAGCAAACACGTCAAAGCCAGCTCTAAACCCTCTAGGGTAGCTGCTGACAGAAGTTCAGCCGCAGCCTGAGCTGACCATTTGATTATTCACAGTGCTTCCCCAGTCAGTTTTGCAGCTCTTCTGAACCTCTACAGATGCCACAGTGATGCTGCTTCCAGATCACAGCTCAGGTCTGTGGGCACCATGCTACAGTTCTACTGATTGCAAATTGCTCTTGTCTCCCACAGCTTACTCCTGCATAGAATTGGTAAAGAATCACAGATTTCCTACTGGGGCACAGTTCATAGTGGTGGAAGTCCCACAGTGACATTACAAGGAGCATGACTGATCTGCTAGCACTGAATGAGTAAGAAGTGAGAGCTAAATTCCTGCCCTGTCCTCCCTAGTAGCATACTTTGGAGAAAAGTCTGACACTGAATTAAAAAACATCCATCTGCAGAGGAGCAGTCTGCTATTTTTTATGAATCCCATTTTGCATATCTCCCAGTCAGTGCAGCTTGAGCTTGGATCATCTCTCTGATCACTAAAGTTTCTAGCTGAGTCACTTATCAATTTCACCCAAGCTATGCTATTTCCATCTCCATTTGTCATGTTTATGGCAACATGTTTACTACTTAATGTTCATATGAAGCTTGGAAGGTAAAAAGTGCTGTCTAACTACTAAATGTTGTCATTTATACTGTTCCTGAAGTCTCCAAGGTGGGAAGCACACGTACGGGAAGCAGCTTGCAGTGCCTGTTTTCCAGCACATGAAACTGAGGGGCATTTGCATGGGGGCAACGATGGTGGCTACCTAACACAGCCAAAGGCAGGGGCACATCCCACGCCTAATGCGTTTTCATGGCTACCCAGGCTTTAATGAAAGCCGTGCCATAGAAAAGGCTGCCCAGAGCTCCAGTGGCACGCTGCCTGTGCCAGCCGCGGGCAGACAGGCAGCTCCCATTGCCTCCGCTGGGTCCCTGGAAGCTCCCAGCGCCTCCCGGGGAGCACAGCTCTGGCACCTCAGCCAGCGCCATTTGGCACAGGCAGCGCATAGTTACGGCGCCATTAAAATGATTTATAAGAACACACACCTTATTAGTTCAAGAAAGAATGAAAGATTTCTGTGCACTGTGGTCTGTTAAGTAATAGTAATGGATCTCAATTACTTGAAAGACCTCTAATTAATTTCTATATTGGCAATGCCTGAGTTAAGAGGTCAGTCAAGAGATTAACTCCTGTTCCCTCATTGTTGCTCAGCCTGCCAGTACCAATTTCCATGAGCCAGGCAATGCTGCAGGAATCAAACACCTAACGAGAAAAAAAGAGATCCAAAATAGCTATTTCATTACCACGTCCTCCTCCTTCCCTCACTAGTTGACAAGAGATACTGTAATGCAGAAGACTAATGGAGGGGAAAAAAACCATTTTGCTGTCTAAAAGATACCTTCCTCACTCTGGCATAATCCTCCTGATCTATTTAAATTGATCCTCCTTAGCCTCCCTCTCAATTTTGGCAGCTTATTCATTTTGAATTTCCTTGTGAACTGTTCCCCTTCTCTGCTGCTGGCTGAACTGTTCTAAGTCCTACTCATGACTTAGATATTTCCTGATATTCCTGTACCTAAGCCCCAACTTTTGGTCTAGTTTTCTGAAAAATATAATCTGTTGTCAGCTGCTGAGCTTGGACTACAGCACAAGCTGTATGCTGAACCTCTTTGTATGCGCTTTCTATTCCAGAAGCATACATCAACCCAGGGATGACAAGTGAAGCAGTTTCAAATGGCAGTTTTCATTCTACATTACTGAAGTAGTTATATCCTGCTTTAAGTATATCTTACTCTCTGCACACACACTCTATAACACACACAGTGTAAGCACCAGGACTATGATTTTTAAACAGCGGTTGAAATCCTCAGTCACCAATATGGTTTTGGCAGCATACTGCCTTTCATTTCTCATATCACCATGTATCACATTTTCCATATCACTAGCTCTGTTTGACTTAAGTGCTTTCAATTTTGAAAATTGTTTTCTTATGAGTTCAATAGTTACATCTCAGACATCTCCTGCATCATCTAAATTGAAGAATGAAATCTCATCAAGAGCCAGGAAATCTGTCTAGATGCTCAATGTAATAATGAGAGTTAAGGACTGCTCAGCTAATAGAAATAGATAGGCTGAGGGTTACATAAAATTCAGACTTCCCCATTCCTAACCGATCCTCTGACCACGATGAAGTTCTGATACCTGTTGTCAAAAAATGTTCTTCCTTAGAGGACAGCTCAGAAATGTGGCAAAAATAAATAGCTAAATTTTCTAAACTAAGGCTGCCATTACCAAGTTTCTGAGTCTGCGCTGACCTCATAAGATGCAGACTGGCAACTCCATGGCTTCACACAGATCATTTGGTTAGAATAGTCTTTGATTTTCCAAATGCATCTTAAGATGAGCTCAGCCTAGGCTATGGATCGAAGCTTGTAAACAGTCTCAAGGGACACAGGCCTTGCTGGGCACAAAGCACAGGCACACCTTGTTCAGTAGTTCGGGAGATTAACCACCTTCCTTTTCCATATCCCAGGTGCTGCGCTAAGATCTCCATTCTCTGTGTCAGTCAGCTTAGCCTCACCTCCTACATCTTTGCTTCACAAAAGCAATGCACTGAAAACAAATGACCCAAACCAGTGAACCACTTAATAATCTCTTGACTAGTGCCTGTGAACAAATCAGTGCTGGGCACCTCCATAAGGATTCTGAACCAGACCCCGCGTAGTCATCGCACTGGAGCAAAGACGGATGCTGGAGAGAGTCACAGTCTTGCACAGGTACCGGCCCATCAAATTCCCACAACACAACAAAATCACTTCTCAGACTAGCAGGATAGGGGCAAAAGGCCACAGAACAGTGGTAAAGTGATTTGGTTTTTGTTTACGTATTTTTAAACTTTTTAGAATTTGTATTTAGGAACAGCTTTATTACAAGGCCTAGATTTACTCTACTTTACAAGTGGCATTGCTTGCTGCTTAAAATGTTTGCTTTGTTATACTCCAAAGCTTTGTGTGTGTGTGTGTGTGTATATATTTATATATGTATTTTAAGGAGAGAGGAACAAAAGGATACTTTTATCTTTCTTTTGGCCAAGTTTGGAGGTTGGGCCTTTTTTTAAGTCAGTACAGTACCGTACAGTACAGTACAGAGCTTGACTGTGAAGACAGAATTTAAGAAAAACAACCCCTGAAAAGGTTTTGTAAGGCGGAATTAAGAACAAGAAAAATCCATTCAGTTGTTGTTCTTAATGGGGTGCCTGGTGAGTCAGCATATTTAGAAGTCAGTCTAGGTTACGGCAGCCTGTCTACTTTTATGTTGAGATCTTACTTTGATTCAGCTTCTTTAGATATAAATATTGTAAACTTGAAAGTCAACCTGGGGTCACTCTCTGAAGCCAGCTGTATATAGGCTGTGGAAGAATAACAAAGTCATGTGGTGCAATGCTGGGAGACATAAGCTGAGGGTTTAGATGGTCATGCTCCTGCTCCTTGTGCCTCCTCGAAGGTTAAAAAAGGGCAAGACCTTACCAAACAGAAGTCACAGCTCCAAACTGAGAGCTGATAAAAGCAGAGTGTGGAATGCAGAATAAAATTCTATTACCCCTACTAGAAAGTTCAATAAGGATTTGTAACTCAAGGAACAAGAAATACTTCTTTTGGAATGACTAAACCTAATAAACTTCAACAGAAGGAAAGACAAACTGAACAGTCATTTCTTGCCCTGCAAATATTAGAAAGGAAATCAGATCCATTCATTTGGAAGCAGCTACTACTGTAAAGGAGCTGGGGTTTTGCCTGTTTTTTGTTGGATTTTTTTTTTTGAAAACACAAGTCACACTAATCAATCCCAGCTAAGATACAGAAAAAAAATGTGTGAAACTCTTTCCATATGGTTCTCTCTGTAAACAGCAATATTTTTGAAACAAATTTCATATAAAGAATTCCAGAGAGTAAGCAGAATATTCTGAAGTTAGTTTTTAAAAAGCAGCTTTCAGAATTATTTAAAACATATGGGAGAACTGGTCTTATGGTTAAACAAGATTCTTGAATCTGAGATTCAGTTTTATGCCTGACATGGGTCTTGGTAGATTTTCAAATAATTTTACTTTGCCTACTTCACCATTTCTGACTTTGAGTTACAGACTCCTAGAACACATTTTTTTTTATTCAAGACTAACCATAGCTGGAGAAGACAAGGCAAAATTCCCTGTTCTGAATTGTCTGAGGAAGTGGAAAATTCAAAACAAAGTTTTAATGGCCTAAAGGGTACTTTTACAGTTTAGCTGTTACATAAAGTGCTGTCAGAAACTGATTGCCATTTATATTTGTCCAGACAAAATTTGTAGCAACGGACATTAAACTACAATTCGTATCTATAAGCTTGCCTGACACCAGCAGTATTTAAAGGTGTGCTTAATACCCAGTCACATCTGCCATATCTACAAGCCCTCCCTGATAAGACTTCCAGATTTTTGCATGTACGTCCTGCAGCCGAAGGAAATATTGATAGGCCAATTATTCAATGACCTCAAGTCAGAGGGCTCAGGAACAGAAAGCTTTGAGGTTTGAGTTCTTCCTGCTTCAGGAATTAAACTCTTTTGAGTTCATAAATTACTAAGGTAGCCAACACGTTCATGCAATATTTATATTATTTAAATTCATTAGAAGTACAATTTCTTAAAAGCCTTCAATTTCCCTGTGCTCAAAGTCTGGCAGCAGACAGGTTTACCTCCCTCATGCTTGCATGCACAGTTCAGAAGACTACTGTGAAAAACAGAACCTCTCAAAGCAGATGCTGTGGACCAAGGGGAGACAGATCCCCTGGACCAGCTAGTGGCTCTGCTCCTTGTCTCGGGCTGCCGCTGTGAAATGAAGGATTAGAGACTTTCATACTGCTGTTCCAGGTAGGCCTTTGCTGTAATTGCCATCAGGGAAATGTTGTAATCTCATGTGGGAGAGGATATAAATAATCTTGAATGGGTTGTGAAGTATCCAGGAGACAATTTGTCTATTAAGACATGAGCTGTGCTGTGAGCCACATGTAAGCAGATCTTGTTTGGCTGTTTATGAACCGTTAAGGATCCTTCTTACTCTTAAAGGGGATGCTATCACTAAGAATAGACTGTGTTCCCTGCTTTTATATCAGGCTGTATATCAGCTAATCTGCTTATGCCAAAGGGCAGACACTTCACCATGCTGGGCACCCTGCCCCAGTTCAGATTCAAAAGCTCAAGATCTAAATACAGCCTGAGGCCTGCATGTGGTGATGTTTAAGGTTTAACACATTTTTAGAACATGCTTTCTTCTGTTTGCCTTCTTATACACGTGCATCCTTCAAGTCTGTGTTCAAACAGCCTGTGTCTGATCTGGAGTTTACTGGTGTAACTTTACCACAGTTAGGATAAATTATTTCTATCTGAGCAATACACTGGTTTGAGACAGTTGAGGTCCATTACTTTTGGCATCAGTGAAGACCAAAAATGCCTTGAACAACTGCAAAGAGCCTTTCAAAAGCTGCTGAATAGTTAGAGGGTCCATACTTGTCCCATCTCCAGGGATCTGCTTGCAGGTACGGAGAGTACAGGCAGTAAGAAAGGCACGGGAAGACCCTAGGAAGGGTCCAGGAAAAGTGTAGCAGCCAAGGAGGCACTGAAATAACCAGCAGCAACTTGCCACAGACTGCATTAACTCAGGACCAAGGAAAAAGGATGAGCAAGAGACCAAGACACAACAGAGCTCTTGCACAATCACTGATCTGAGAGAAAGTTAAAAGTCAGAGTGAATAGAGAAGGGCTCTAAACCAGGTTGAATCTCCTTGGGAAAATTTTGCAGAGTCACAAGTCTGCCCCTCACACCTGCACCAGACACTGGGCCAACATGCACAGCTTTCCTTCCCCCTTTTCTCCCCTGGCCAAGTGACAAAAGTTAAGCAGTGTTTGCTCCTACCACTGTATTAAGAAACATAGTAGACAGAAAGGAAAACCAGCCTCAGCTGCAGAATTCCCTCCTTAGTCATAGGTATGAGAAAATGCTTCACTGTAGACAGGAAAAGTGAACACCCTTCTCCTCCCTTTCACCTCCTCCTGGGAGACTGGGTGCAGTTAATGGAAATATCAGGGGAGTGTCTTCTTAGAATTCAACTGGCATGTTCTCACACGGAATTGGGGAAAAAGTAGATTGCACAAATTCTCTCACTGCTTGTATTGTTTTAACTTTTGGTTTCGGCGTGTATGCACTCCATAGCTCAGGGGAGTTATGCAGTATATCCAGTACCCTGAAGCCCTTATCATCAATACTGTATGCTCCCAGCATCTCTGTATTTGTACATAAAATCAAATTAGCAATATCCACTGGGCCAAATTCTTCCCCTCGCACTGGTACAACTTTTCCTGTCTTAAAAGTAGCTGGGATCCATGTTCAATTTTCTGCCTTCCTGTAAAATTTTATGTCATTCTTAAGCACACATTTTATTATTAGGTCTCTTATTTCCATCTGCTTATACTGACTCCCACAAAAAGCCTCTCTTCAGGGCATTCTATAAACAAACTAATGAGATGAATGCAAATTACAGCAGCCATTCCTTCTACCACAGACATCTCAATGCAGAGGCCTGTATGTGCAGAAGGAATATGTGGAGTTACGTTTCCAAAGCAGAACTACAGATTTTGTTGATTTAAAAAAATATTCACATTTCTTCCAAGAGATGCACAATTTAAAATTTGCCTGTTTGGCTATACTCACCTATAGATATATTTTAATTAAAAATTTAGGGACCAGTGGTAGACCTTTGATGGCATTAAGTGGCTTTCTTCACAGCAGCTCCTTGGGGTCAGCTCTGGCTGTATTCCTGAGCCAGGTACATGCCACTGAGCACTGCTGACCTGCAGTGCCTGGCTGCACAACCAGCTCACACTGCTTGCAGAGCTGAGCTCTGTCTAACACTGAGTCTCTTGTAGCGAGGCCCGTGACTGCCCTTGGTTCTGCATCACTCTGAGTTCTCCTGAGCACTCCATTGCAAGGACTGCAAAGCAACAGTCCAAAGCTTGTCAGAAGGGAAGTTCCACAAATCACCGGGCTTTCACCAGAGGTAAAAAGCTGCATCAGGGAAGATGATATTTGGTGCAGTATGTTCTCATTTGTTCTTCAGCTGTGACATCCACTTACTGCCGCTCATGCAGGGAAGCAGATACTGATGCTAATGAGATGCTCTCAGCAATCTGCAATTCCCTTTCTTCAGCAGAACAGTAACTTTTGACCTAAATGTTCTCTTTTTTTGGCAGAATGTTGAAAGAAGCAGCAAATAGATATATTTTCACCTTTTTTGTCTCATAAATCTGAACAGCATATTAAAGCAAGTAGTGAAGAGGCAACTAATTAAATTCTTCCTTGGAAGAACTTCAGCAACACCTTTTTACGAGCCATATTCCTTTAATCTGGCTACTTAACTTTCTGATTCTTTAGCCTTCCTTCTTTCTTCTACTTGTAATATACAGCTGATGAAATACTGGATTTAATTATCTCCACAGCAATATTCATCAAAACACTCCTGCTTCCATGGAAGCCAGGGATGAAAAGTTACTAGGCAAATCTAAAGAAAAAGTGCACCCATTGGATACTTACAAGCAGACTAAACGTTCACAGGATAAATAAATAAAACAGGAGCACTTCCCTCAAAATGTATTTTCTCCCAGCTGATGTCTCTGAGTGGTGCTAGTATTACCTATCTTGATGATGGACATATTTTCAAGAGCATTTTTCTGCTAACAAATAGACATTCTGAGAGGTAACCATATGTTTAAGTGCTCCACAGAGCCATGGTCTGAAAGACGAAAGATTCTTAAGGAAAGTGTGCCAAGACAAAATCCTGGCCCACAGAAGTCAGTAAGAATTTTGCTTTTGATTTTAATGAAGCCAGAATTTCACTCAAGAGAACTGCAGAAGGGTCAACCTATTTAGAGGAAAAAAATTTCCAGATGTCTCACAGCATTATGGACTCTAAATCTGAAATTGCTGTAGCACTGTGAAACCTTTTCTCACTAGCTTTACTGCATGAAATAGAATGCCTTATTTTTAACTAATTTTTTTCCCAATAAATCTAATATAAAATAATGTATTGGAGAAGAAATGCAGCTCTGCTGTGTTGAGAGACTTACAAATTCCTGTTGTATCTTACAGCTTAATTCTTTTTCAGAGAGTTAGATTTCTCTTTTTTTATATATTGACATCTCCATTTACTTCTACTTTATGGATTTACATCAAGTAAAAAGAGAACACTGAAACACTGGACTGATAATAAGGCTAGTCTTTTGGGTTTGTTGTTTTTATTTTTTTTTCCAAAATGGAGAGGTGATAGAAGGTTCACTAGCACTCAGGTATGCATGTCTGCAAGGCTAGTCAGAGACATGAATGTCCCATTTTCACTCAGCTGTCTTAACTACTGTCTTAGAAAATGGACACTTGCCTTTGGTTAAGACCATGTTATATATTCATTTCAGAAGCCAGGGGAATTTTAATCACCATCCTATTATAATTTAATTGCATTCAGTCTCTTTTTGTCCTCAGAATCCCTTCCAGACACAGCTTTTCTGTTGTGTTCAGACAGTATCCTGTTGGGATGCTGACATTCTGACACATCTTTGTTTAGAAGTATACACAAGGAGAATGCAATTCCTGACAAGGCTCTCACTACTTGTAAAGCAAACAAAAAGTGTCCTCAAAATGTTCCATCATATGCAAAATTAGACAAAGTCAGCGTCAAAGAAGCTTCATATATTCAATGTGGCTTTTTCCTCAGTTAGTGTCTCTCGGTGTCCCCTCCTGATAGGAATGGATATTGAAATAATGGGCAGTAACCTTGCCATTACTGCCCAGCCTTTTCTTTGGGAAATCCAACACTGCAAGCCCAGGCTCTTTGACTTACTCAGTCTCAAGCTGGTCTGACAGAGCAATCTGTCACTGTTGGCCTAAAAAGAGAGGCCAACAATGAACTGTGCAGTAAGTAATCAACCACAAATACTCCTACATCCTTTCCCACTGTAAATGCAAACCTTTGAGCTTGAAACTGATCTCAGTTACATCAGCATAAATCCTGACTAACATCACAAAACTATGCAATTCTCAGTAATTATTTTAAGGGAAACGAAACTAGATTCCAGCTCAATGAATCCTAAAAGCCAGATGAGACTTAATATAGTCATATCATTTCATTTTTATGAGCCAAAACCCAAGTGAGCAGCAACAGTAACTGACCCTCAGTGTACACTCTCATCACAAGAAAATTACACAGTATTACTATTAACTTTTTCATTAGTGTTGCAAAGAACCATTAATTTTTTTTTTTATTTTGAATCAGCTAAGTGCAATTACTGTGTAATCACCAGAAATAAATACCATCTTTGCCAACTGTTGGTTATGTAATGACCAAAGCAACACTCCCTCGATCTATTCTCGTATCCAGAACACTAAGAGGCTGAGAAGCACTTTGATTCCAGATCAAAAGATATGGCTATATAATTTAATCACTACAGTGCCCATGAGAAGTACTCAGAAGGGAAGTTCAGTTCCTCAGTACCAAAGCAACTCTGGTAAAAAACAGAAACACATACTTGAAACAGGCTTCAGATTTTAATTGGTCTGTCCCAGGCTTGATATAAACGTTCATCACCTTGGTCAGCATTTGCAGGCCTTCCAGGGGGCAAATGTGCAAAGTTGTGAGGTGCAACTCAGCACGGGGCTGTAGCAAGTAAAATGACAGCAGCACTGCTGAACTGAACTAATTCCAGCTCTGAGGGGCCTGGAGAAAATCTGAACGAAAAATCCAGCCTGAAGCAGCATCACCCTTTTTCCTGGAGAGTGACCAGTATCTCCGAGGTTTGCTATCTTCTGCCTCCCATTTACTCAGTAAAACAACTGTCTTGGCCAGACATGCCATTTATGCAGAAAAAGGAATCTTGAAGAAAAGTTACAAGATTTTATCCAAGTATGAAGCAAAGATCTTCCTCTTGGCAAAACAACTGCCTAGAAGGTATTTAAACATGAGACTATTCTAGGTGAATGTGGCAGCAGGGGAGATTGCTATCTTCAAGGCATCCTTGCATCAAGCAACCTGTCACGAGATAGAGGGAGTTGAGGCCCTGTACCTATTTCTGGTCTGGTTTGAATGTGTCTCACCTGGTTTGCTGTGGTTTTGGGCTGTGGCTCTTTTCCTTTCTGAGGTGGAATTTCAGTTCTAGGTCAAGAACCATAAAAACTAACCATACATGCAGTCTGCAAGGCTCACCCACCTACGCTTCCTTCTTTTATGCAGGGATCCCCAACCATTCTGTTGAAGACATAACGCATTTTAAAGGCAACAGAGAGAGTGCTCAGCACAAAAAGAAAAAAAGTCCAACCATGCAACCATGGATTCCTGCTTATATTGTCTAAGGCTTTGGCAAGATCCTTTTGCACCAGCATATATATAATTTAGAGTACAGATTTCTCCATCCAAGTTTCTGATTCTCCCTTGATCTTTTGACCTTCTCATGGTAGTCCCTCTCAAATTGGGTGCGCAAAAGTACAAGCATCCAAAATAAAACAAAGCCCTAATTATTCCCCTAATTTTTACACAGGGGTAGCAATCAGTTTACAGTTTGTTGCAATGAGCTCCTGTGTAGCTTCTGTAACAAATGAGGTCCCTTCAATTAGATGGTCATTGCCAGCAGTGGCTTAATTGCCAGTCATAATTTATTTTTGTTCCAAGCACATCACTAGCATTTCTTTATCCACAGATCTTGTCTTGTTCTTTCAAGATTTAGGGAAAATGAATGTTTGCTATACATGATAGGTACACTAAAAAGTAAGGTCTAGATGTTTTTTTCCTAAGTACTTAGTAGGTGTCTGGCTCCCATTTAAACAGATGGAAGTCTTTAGAACCTGCCCCCACATGACCTGGCACTTGTAGTTTGTGTCCCTCTCCTGCCTTGGGGCACATGCTTAACCGGTTGTTACACCAGCTGCTACAAGAAGCCACAAAACCAGCACAGAACTGAGTCATCAATAAAGCGAGAGCAGTTTTGTCAAACTAAATTAAGGGTCTGATGAAGAATAAATGCTACAGCCATTAATAGCATCTCTGAAAACATTTTCTCTTCTGGATTTCATATCCATATGGATTAGAGCTGTTGGAAGTGCACTATACAGTAATAAATGGCTACTATTTAACTTAACTCAAAGCATAAGAGTTGATGCAGGGGATCCTACAAAGAGGACGTCATTGTGAGTGACATGATTTGTGCACTGGTACTAGAGAACATCATCCATCTGAGAAGGGGGCAAGAGAACCACACTGGATCTCACAACAGAACTGCCCCAAGGGGTTTCTAGCACCTCTATCCTCCACTCGGCACCTGGAGAGACCCACACAGGTTCTGCTAAGAAGTCTTTCATAAACCTCAGCATGCCAAAGACTGGCAATGCAGCAAAAATATTTAGAAATTTAGTGCTGGAATTTTCTTGCAACCCTTGGATGTGAATTACAACAAAACCAGTAGGCTTCAGACCCATGTGAATAATTTAGCAAGAACATTGAAGGCCAAAGTGCAGCAGGGCAGACGTTCAGAATCCTCAAGCAGGAAAAGTGGTTCCTTCACAGTTGTTGGTGGCAGATTTGTGAAAACAGACAGGTAGACACAGAGAGCTGGCAGGTGATGGGTCAGCCTACTTTAGGCAAAATTTAAAGGATAACCCCTATTTTCTTAAAAATAAAGTGTTAACTAACCTTTGTCCTTAGAAATAATTCTAAAAATTAAAAAAAAACACCACCAAAATCAGTCGTGGAGGCTGTAGGTTTTCACTAAAGCTTGCTGACGTTATACCCTCATCCTCAGCTTCTAATCTGAGGTATTTCCAGAAGCTATACCACATGTCTCATTTCCTGACTTGCTGATTTCCTGGTAAACTATACATGCCAGTGATGGGGGACAAGGAGAAGAATCATGGGGGGAAAAAAGAACAGCTGAGGAAAACACATATAACTGTTTAGAAAAAAATGAACAACTTCTTTGTCTTCTCTGGATTTGTCATCTTGTTGAAATAAAAGATTTTCAAGGAGATCATTCCCCAGCTGTAAAAGGTCTGACTGCATTCAGATATCTGGATTTTTCTCTGCCTTTTTATTCTATTCCCAGCAGTCTCATCCCATTTCTTCACGACAAGTGGAAGATCCCACGTTAGTGACAGATCTGTGACTTAAGACGATAATTAACCTTTGCAAAACACATCTTTATAAAAATGCCAAAAAGCAGAGAGTATTTCAAGGATAGCAGAGAACACTGTTGACTCTTCCCTCACCAGCTCCCCCAGACTGCTACTGAGAACACTGGCATGAGCCTGGTATGCCTGCATAAACCATGGATTCGTAGGCCCATCCAGTACACCAAAAGTCATTCCATTCAAAGCTGCTCATACAAAGAGGGAAAATCCTAAACAAAAGTAAGCCAGAGATACTGCCAGGGGCCTCTACTCCTTCCAGAGGCTTGGCACATCCCTCAGCAGGGATGATCTTTGAACAGGAAGGATATGTTCCCACCCGATGCCCACCAGTGCTGCCCAGGCACTGGTCAGTGGCAGCCACGGCTGGAGACAGCACTCACAGTGCTTTGGAACAGAAGCTGCTCTCTCCTGCCAGGTAACAGCTGATATGCAGAACAGCAGGCAGCATGGATTAAGAGCTTCTGAGGATGCTGTCAGTGATGCCAAGATGATTTCTGCTTTTTCTTTTATATACCTTTTACATAGTTCTATGTATCCACAAGTATTAGCACGCATACTTGTAATTCTTTAAGTCTGCTAACTTAGCATAGTTCTAGTGTTCTGTAAGGCCAGGAGACCAAACACCCCAGAAACTGCATAGCCAGGAGACCAAACATTCTACTATCCTGGGGGCCAAGGTCCCCCAGTAGAACATATTCTGTAAACTAGAAATTAGCCCAGCCAAGCCCCATTATTGGGTACCCTTGTTAGATATTTTAATGTGTAAGGTCTATAAATTGTATACGTGATTTACGGTGGGGGGTATTGCGACGTGTTCCACCTTGGTGAAGTGATGCATCAATAGGATCCTATTAAAGATACCGAGGTAAACCCCCTACCCTTTAACCGTGTCTGGCTTTCATTTTCTAAGACCAATAAAAGGCATCATCAGAAGAAATGTGCTGTTCATTTGATACTTTCAAATATTCTTATGATGTGCTTATGTTTTCACCACTGTATGAAAGCTTGTTTTCATCAATGAAAGCCTGCAGAGGACATAGATTAAAATAATAATACTAAAAAATCCCCACCAAGATGAAAACCAACAACAAAAAAACCACTTCTGGCTTAACATAATTTTTCTTAGAACCTGATTAATCAATCATGATGAAAGGCACTGAACTGTGTTGCTGACAATGTTATGACAAAAAAAAGCCTGCGGGCTCAGCTCTCAGCTGGTGTAAGAAGGTCGCTCTCTGCCTCATTGCTTTTCCCCAATACTCTTTCCGTGATGCTTGTGGAGAGATTGTTAGACAACTATAGGCTTTGTACTGTGGAGATATTTTGTATACCACTCTCCCAGATGATGACACTTCTGATCACTTTGCTTTGCTAGAAGCCCTCTCTTTTGCTTCTCAGCATGCTGCATGAGGTAGAAACAGTTTTACTGACTGACTCTAGCACCGAGTCCACTGCACGGGCAGGTGGGAAAAACACCATTAGTAGAGTGAGTTGAGCAAGAGCTAGGACCAGTGCCAGATAATAAACATGCATCCCCACAAAGCACCAATAAATAGTATAAACAGACTCGAGTTCTTTTCATAAAGAAGATTATTAATTTCCTCCCACTGTGCATAGCTGGTAGCTTAGCGATCCACAGGCTACAATATCGTATTTTGGAGGCCTTCTGTGAATTTTTTTCTTCCATGCTTCATCAAGTCACCACCGTATCTCATAATTGAAAGACATTTTGTTGTCAAGCTGAGTTACTGTACACTTGGCATTTTAGGTTTTACATTTGGGCTCAAAAACAAGATGCAAAGGCCACAGTTGCAAAACTTTCCTGAGCACAGATCAGATTGTGTGCAGTTCTTTAGAAGCTTCTGTCTGAAATGCCTCAATAGCATCAGAAAAATCACAATATTTGTTCATGTGAAATTTAAGAATTTCTATTTCAGATCTGATTTTGCACAAGTGCACCTTTATAGCTCATTAAACTTAGGAACTCCCTTTTTGGAACTTAAATATTAGTCCTTGTAGCCCACAGGCTGGATAACATCTAAACTGGCCAGACACTTGCAGGAAAGCAGTAACTCTTCTTCCTTTAATACAAAACATGTATTGAAGCACATCAGGAGACCATCTGTTCTCTCACACTTACCCAAACCTGGATGGTACTGCAAAAACATGTATATTAGACAAGTTCTTCCAATCCTTGTCACTCACCGCATCTTCCAGGGCCTTTGTTTGACCTATCCACTAACCCATAACACCATGGCAGGGTTCAGCTGATCCACACACCATTACTGGCTGCTCCAGAGCCTCTTTCCAGCTCTCTTGCTTTTAGGAAGCAATCTCAGTCAGCTCACCCAGCCATGCAGCTAGGGGCAACCCTGGATCAGCCATGCACGACCACAATCAAACTGCATAGTCTAGGGTCTAATGGTCCTGTAACTAGAATTCCAGTATTTCCATCTCTGACTATCCCTTATAAATATTTCATTGCTTCCTCACACCACACATTGTGCAGCAGTTATCCTCTACTCTGAGCTTTCTAATTGAGAGGACACTTTCCCTGCATACTGAGCACACATCCCAGTCTTTAGCAATACCATCAGATTAGTTCCCAGTTTTTCCTTTCGAGACTCCTCTCAGAGGTTCCAAATCTATACAACTGTACTGGCACCTTGGGCAGACCCTCAATAATCCTTCTCTAAACCAGAGACACCCCACTTGCTTGTGCAGCCTCTAATTGCTCATGTCACACTTCAGACTTATTACCTGAGTTGCCCGGCACCACTAACGAGTCTTTCTCCTTGTTAAGGGCTTCATAGCACTGCATTAGCTTAAAGCCCTGTCACAGAAATACTTAATGAAATATATTTAAAATGCTGCATCGATCTGCTCTGCTACACTACCCTGGTGTTCAGGGTATTGAAGAGATGTCTAAATGTGGGTGAATAAATCCTCATAATCAAACTGTAAAGCAAGTTAGAAAAGGAATAAAGAGATGCACAGAAAAGCAAGTGGGCATGCCCTGGGTTACCAAGTGGGACTGAATTGCGTCCTAAGAGTTAATATGTTTTCTGTTTCACCTGTATGTGAATAAATGCAGAGAAAAAAAGCTACTAAAATTTTCAGTCAATTTAAATATTGTTCAAGGGAAAATATTTAGAAAAATGTAGCAACCTTATAAGCGAACATTCATCTGCACACTTACTCATGAACTCAAATACTATGAGCCAAGAAGAGACATGATTAAGGTTGTTTCCACATCCTTGACTCTTCTCCTGTACCACTAATCCTCAGTTCATCCATTCATCATAACCAAATAGCCCACATGCTGTAGCCACCTTGACTGCACTAAAGCTATTTTGTCAGCATAAATTTCCCAATGAGCTATGCTCCAGAAAACACAGTTTATGATTTCAGCTTTCAAGAATGTATATCAATGATAAGCAAGAATGAGGCTGTATACATCCTTTTTATTTGCTCCGCTGCTTTATTCCTTTTTAGGACCGTGCGGAATTCATCAGCACTGTGATGCCCTTGAGGTATGCAAGAAACCATGTTATTAATGCTATTAGTGCTAATTAATTCTGCCAACAAGGCCTCTGCAACTAGTCAAGACATCAGTCTTTGCCAAAAACAACAGATTAAATAAATTTAAATTTCTAGGACAAGCCATTCCGTGGTTATAACGAGCCAAATAGAAAGTTAGGGAAACAATGAAAAAATGATGTAATTTTCAAACTTTCATACAATGTAAACCCTTCATCTAATTTGATTCAAATTTGCTGTGAATTTGCAGATGGGTTTGTTTCAGTTTGTACATGTCCATAGAGCTGTATAATGAATAGCTGTTGCAAGTGAACAACAACAAAATTAGTATTACCATGAGATAAATCATATTTTATTTTTGAATTTACTGCAACACGCCCCAGTAAAATTATAGTAGTTCTCTAAAGATGCAGGTTTCTCACAAATAATTATATAGACATCTGTATAGTGTTACATACACAAGACCGTGGGTATATTAGATAAGAATATACATAATATAAAGCATTCAGTTACAAGCATGTTCATTGTCTTTTGTACAGCACTCACGTTTTTGTGAGACAAGAACAACAGAAATGATTTATGTTTGCATTTCCACACATTTGCAGCAGATTATGCCTGCAGTCTGAGGAGGTGACTTTTAGCTGTACCTCAACACCTTTCCAAGCCATTCTCTCCTGCCCACCAGGATCATGGCTCTCTGTTATCGGGAATAGTTGACATGATTGTCATACCTTAAGGACCCTGACATTCAGCTTTAGGTATGCAGTTAAGCAATTCTTCAAATACTCAATTAATTCAATCCTTCTAGAAGTAGGTGGAGGAGCACTGAAGGAGACAAGCACATTATCTCAGAACTTCTCACAGCACCCTGAAAACTCACCTCTGCTTACAAAGAGAAACAAAGGAAAGCTGTGTGCCAGCCAGGCTCTTAGTTAGATGTAATCCTCTAGTTCTTAATAAGCACAAATTTATAGCAAGCTAAATGAGTAACTAAAGAATGGATCATCCCTCCTTTTTTCCAGCAACTCCAAATTAACTTTGAAGAAGTGATGAAGACGAGGTGGTGAGTGTGTGAAATCAGAATTTCCATCCTACAGGAAAACACACAAATCCCTATTCATTTCTATCCATAATGAATATAAACTTAGTTTGCATTTCTTTTTCATGGCATTGCCAAACTATCCTTTGGCGTAAGACTCTGCTGAAGGTACCATTTGGCCATAAAACATGTGACTGTGTTAAGGTGCAACATGCCATCTTTGTTCATGTGTGCCCCAGATCACACAAAGTTTCCAAACAGTTCATCTCCATTACTTCACCAGTTTCATGCTTCTGCTCTTCTCAATAAAGGAATGCCAATATAAATGCATTTAAAGTGAGCTGTGCTGGCCTGAACATGCTCCTAAGAGAAATTTTCATTTTTACTATCAGGTGGTTAATGTGTGACTTTTTCTAGAGACCACTTTAAGCTCCCCATAAATCTTAGAGTCAACACACACAGCAATATACTAAGGGAACATTGGTCCCTCTAAATTAAAGGCCTCTTGCTATGAAATGCTGGCTAATGCAGGAAACGTGGAAAATTCAAATTGGTCATGATCCAGCCACTACTTTTACTTCTAGCCTAGTTTACTACACCAAAAAAAATTAATGTCTTCCTCGTAAATGTTATAAGTATGAGCTATACACAACACTATTTTTACACGTCTGGATTAAGATCCATCCACTCTTATTTTTAATCCAGACCACAGAAGACAGGGGTACAGAGACACCCTCCTGCTCAGTAAAAGCTGCTGAACCAGTTTGTCTAAACATTGAGTGTGATGCTGACACACTGGTTTACCTGGGATGACTTTTGTGCTGCACTAAGCTAGCAAGCTTGGCCTCTTAACGACACAAAGGCCTGAGCTCTTTATGCCTCTTCTGTCTCCACTCCCAAGCCTGGGCAAGAACATGCAGGTCAGGCATCTCTTTTCTATATCTCACTACCTAGAAGTCATCTGTGTTCTCAAAAACCACCACTGCTACAGTGAGATTCAGAGAAAAATGAAAAGAAATTAAGAATCTGCTACATGTTAATGAAAGTTGATATCTGTTTAATTTATTGGGGTTTTTTCCCCTCTCTTTGGGTGTTTTTTTCACTTAAGAGCAGCAGACTGTGCTGAAATGACATAGGATTACTCCTTCCTCGGTGAGTAATTGAATGTGCAAAGGGGAGAGAAGACTGTAAACTGCAGGGTGACTTGGAAGGAGAGAGCTGCAGCATCAAATTGGGAGCCCGCAGTTATAGAGGACACTGAGAAACCCCTGTGAGGGGCAGAGAAGAAGACAGGCCTTAGGAGCAATTGCAAGACCTTTCTACAGATCAGAACAATCTCAGCATAACTTGAATCAACTAGAAAAAGTCACTGAATTGATTAAAATAGATGCTGGGAGCTGAGACCAGCTGCAAAATCACAGTAGGTAAGGGAAGAAGGTTCTTTGGAAATTGTTTCAAACTTCTACACTGACTTAGTTACCGAGTTTGAAAAATTCTTAGAAGTTTTAAGTCCTTCCTAAAAACAGACATTCTAACAAAAGCCTGCTTCTCTCTCTTTTTTTTTTTTTTTTTTTTTTTTTTTTTTTTGGGTTGTCTTTGGTGAGAGTAACTTATAGGAAAGGAAAAAATAGATCTACCTCACAGCTTTCACTGATGTGTACACACTCTGCTTCCACTCACAAAATAAAACATCAGGGAGGAAGAATTAAATTAGCCTGGCTAGAACCTGATCAGGCTTTGCAAATTCCTGCAATCTAGAAAGTGACATTAAAAAAGGACAGAGTTTTGTTTCACATCATGTTTGGAGTAGATCACCTTCACCCAGCTCATTCACTCTGTAATTACTGCTGGCTCAGTAGGTATTCAGATGGTCACCAACAATCAACAAACAGTGAGCCAGTAAAAGCTGCAGTCAATTTTAAAACACTGAATGAGAAATTCTCAGTGATCCGCCACCAACCGCTACACTTCCAATCCATCCCATGGCTCTCTGCCACAAAACCACTTCTTAGTGGAAAACAGGGAACAACAAACTTAAACAAGCAACCATCCCCACGGTCTAGTTTGTGAGACTGATCTCTGCTGGTGCTTTAGGGTCTGGGTCTTTGGACTGGGTCAAATTCCTGAGCCTCTGGCTAAACCTACAATTTGTGACACACAATGAAGAAAATCCTTTCTTTTCAGTTTATGCCCTGAAGAGACTTGCCAGGACCCTTATAAGTTTTTGGTCTACCCAATAAAGCCTCAATTTCTACTACTATTTATACAAGTGCCTGTTTGTTTTTTTTTTTTT
>VZTG01010149.1:2044542-2158284 GCA_013397845.1 Melanocharis versteri
CATGTTTTAATGATTATTTGCTATCAACCTTCAGGCACTTAAAACTTTAACTGTATGTACTACATAGAGATAATTTTTTTTACATACAGTACACTAGTAGATTATTTATTCTGGAGGATTTAATTCAGTACTGCTGTAGGACCAAAATGAGCATTTACCCAGTTGTTAACAGGGACTCAGTGGGATTCCATGAGAACTGTTGTGGCTGCTCATGCATATCAGATGGCCCAGAATAAAATAAAAGTAGACGGAAAAGAAAAGAAGAAAAAAAAAAAAAAAGGGGTAGAGCATTTCTGGGGGAATAAAAATCCTTTCTTTAGGGTAAAAAAATGTTTTGAAAGCAGCAAGCAGGATTCATCTAACCTGGCATTTCCGGTGTCTCCTCAGTTGAGGTCATAGAAGACCTTTTGCCTCTATTATTTATTGTGTTTGTTGTCAGCAGAATAGCATTTAAAAATACCCTCAATATTTGTCCTTTTCTGCTTTTGGAGCTTTGCCATGGCTCAAGTTCTCAATTCCTTCTGCTGAGAAGTCAGTAAGACAGGAGGCTAATGGTCAAGCCCATTACACGAGGGCTGAGTTTGTTTCCATGGCATTTGGCATTTCTTTAGGAGCAATTCAAGTTCGAAATGACCAAAGCAAAGGTGTAAGGGAAATCAACATCAAAAGAGTCAAGCAAGAAGGACATCAGCCTTTATCCTTTAAAGACTTTGCAAGGAAAAGGAGGCTGGAAAAAAATCAAAGGGAAGAGAGAAGCACAGCAGGAAGAACTACTCTCACACCTACTTTGCCAGGAACAGGCATACAAAGGGTGCATTTGAGATTGAGTTTTTCAAGTATTTTTTTTTAATTATTCAGCTTATTTATCACCTGAGCCTACAAATAATCTGAGCTTTCCTTCAGTTTTCTTGCCTTTTATAACGTAGGGACTTGCTTGTACAACAGCTACGAAGTAATAGGTCTTTTTCAGCATAGGACAATTAAATAACCCCTGTGTTTACAGTTCAAATGGAACAAATCCAAGTCCACCTTAAACATGTAATCCTCCCATCCAATTATTCTGAGAAGCTCAGAGGCATTTTGCACGGCAGAACGGTTGCCAGAGCACGGGGCTTTTGCAGTGGTGCAGTGGAGAGGCCCTGAGCACTCTCTGGCAGGGTAACAGCGTGCTTGTACCCACCTGCCACACACGTGTCATCTCCAGCTGCCAGGCAGCACAATGGCAGGATCCTACACCCCAGCAGCAAAAAGCCAAAGAATGACATCTAAAGCCTTCCCCAAATGTGCTGTCTCCAAGTCCCTTCGCTAATTTTTTATCTCAATACTGTCCTGCTTCCATCTTGACTGTGGTGATAAACCGACAAAAATGTCTTCTGATGCCTTTTCTGAACTGTTGCATCACTACTATGGGATATTTTCTTCAGCACATATAGTTTTTAAGATCCCCTTGGGCTTTCCAAGATCAAAGTGAATTACAGATCCAGACATGCCACCACATGCAGCCCAAAAGCAGTATACAGCATCAGCAGGTACATACATTGAGGTCTTTAAACTACTCCCATGATTTAATTCCCCATTTTCTAAATGTGCAGATGTCTTATGCCTCTTTTCTCTGATGTGGTTAATCATAATACAATCAAACGGACAATTGTACATCACTGCAAAGGTGAAGGGAACTCAATTTGCCCACCCAAAGCACTACAAAACACAAACAACAGATGTCTACTGGTCCTTTCTTATCCCCTGTTTCTATCGAGGGGAGCTGTTGTGTACATAAAATGTGGAGGCCTTGGGAGGCTGTGGCAATGCCATCCACTCCGATAATCAGCTTATGTGTTGTGCACTCGGAGACGAGGAAACCAGATCATAGCTCGAATTCAGCCAGCCTGCTAGGGGAGATACCAGGTTTACTGGGACCTTGGGGCTCCAATGTCTTTCCAGCAACTGTTGATAGTCATCTGCACAAATCTCTTTGTTACTGGTTATGGCAGATAGTAAAACCAAAGATACAGAATCACACAGCGTAGGCATGTATCTTTATGTGCCACTAGTGATCCATATCCTAGGCTGGGTGCAGCAGAAGAGGCCACAGGGAGATACTTTGATTGTCTAAAATGTAACAAAAATGACATCTAAAAGTTTTCTCCATCTGTCTGGATCTAAACAGAATCATGTGTGCATACAAATTCGGAACTAAAACAGCAGCAGCCATGAGATGAATGCATTTACTATAAACACTGATTATTTTACTCTTCTCAGTGCAGACCTGCTAATCCAGTGCCCGTGAGAAAGTTGTTCTGTGGCTATGCAGGGCTCTGGGCAGCCCAACGTCTGACATCCTTTTGGCCACCACATTGTCTCTCCTTCCCCCACTAAAAGATAAGCTTTTTTACTGGAATCCCAAACTCTAACCCCCTGCCACAGACATAGGTCAGATGTTACACAGAGCAATTACAAACCAGCATCCTCTTCCCATGCCCCACATCTCAAAACATATCCAACTATCCTTGCTTTTAGCTTGGCCTGATGTCTAGTGTCTTCAAATTTCTTTTCTGTTGAAAACAATTCAACTTTGAAAAGCTTAATATTAGCTTGTTTAATGTCTTCCTGCTAAGGCTATGCAGCTCTGCTCATGGTATTAAGCAGAGTGTAGGTTCACAGGGAGGGATTTAAAAATGATTCTTAAAAATGCTTCTGAACTATAACTTGAATAACTTCTTTCTAAAATATATGAATTGTACAGAATACAGAATGATTATGGCAGAAAGGATTTTTTTGGCCCTTATTTAAGAGGACTTTTTCCAAGGCTCTTTCGCTTTTTGGTAAAGTGTTCTAAATGCCTGTCAAAAGGGCCACCTGAAATCTTCCCATCTGAACTACTCTATGTATATAAAAAAATGCTGCCCTAATAGGAATTAAAACATTTAGCAGAAAATGTGCATTCTTTTTTTGTTTTGGAATGAAATTATCCAACATTCTTTTTATGACCGGTAAAAATAATTCATTGTATAACATATCAGAACAGAAATATTAAAATGAAAGATAAAATACAGATTATAAAGTAAAAATTAACACAAACACTCTTTTTCAGAATCTTTTGTTTAAAATATTGTTCAAATTGGGCTCTTGGTCCTCTGTTCAAGCTCCATTTGTTAGCTCAAAATCTTTCATTTGACACCATGAACCTTCTCATACTCTGCATCCAGTGTAGCGATACATACGCAATATCAGTTACACAGATGCACTTTCAACAGCTTTTGCATTCATGCCTGGTGTGGGGTCATCTTCTCAGCAGTCACAGAACCTGCTTCCAGCACTCCCAGGAGACAGAAGATTTAAAGCTGCCATGTTGGTTTTATGGGCCTTGACAAAAATCCTCTTAGATAAGTTTTTTATGGGTCTAGGTACATGGCAAGGGAAAAGAGCAGTTTCCATAGCAGAGGCAATCTACTGTTAATTTTTGAGTTGGCCACCCATTACAGATGCTGCAGAAACTGTGCTCTCCCAGGTGAGCCATCACCACAGGGGAAAGGCACTGCTCCCTGCATCTCACTGCATTGCCTTTCCATTAAATACTCCCCCTGCCACAGGTCAGGTACTGACAAAAGAAACGGACCAGAACTTCCCCTCATACACTTCACCCATGTTCACATCCTCACACAGCACAGGATCATCGGCCAAGCAAAAAAGCTTTCTGCATGAGGACTTCTGAGCGTGGTCTCACAGCAGGTTAGTGCTACTCGGCATAAGCTACAGTTTAACCTACCCAATGCAGGCCACAATTTGAAAAAGGACTTTTGAGCCACTGAACTGTATTGTTTCAGCCTGATTTTGAGCAGCACATTTTAATGGATGCCTCTTGCTATTAGGAGGCAAGCGCAGGGAATACAACTATTAACAATAGCTTTGAGAATTATTAAAGACTCTTCTTTATCCCAGCTGAAGAAACAAATGACTCCCAGGCCAAAGGGCATGAAGTTCCTCTCCTAGCAGCAGTGGGTTTCTCTCATAGGGAGAATATTTTTATTAGTTTTTCAAAGGGCCTGGTATAATACTGCTGCGCTTACCTCTAATGTGCTGTAAAGAGACTTGAACTGCTGCCAGCAGGAGGGCTGTGAAGGGACTTTTGAGGCACTGTGACAGGCCTTCAATTGACTTTACTAGCAGCTTTTACACATCTCTTTGGAGCTCCATTAAAGCAGTTTATTTAGTGTTATTTCAATTGCTTTCATTAAAGAACTGTTTTGTGCTGTTCCAGTTGGAGTGTTCTCTCAGTCTGGTACTTCTCTGAGGTTTCTGACTGGGATGCAAAAGCTACCACAGTTATCCTGTGGACTGTAGTCCGCTTAATTTTTACGTAAGTCTCTTATCTTCACATACTTTGAAGTACTTGTTCTTTGCATGCAAATCATTCCTACCCACAAATTAAAGCTGAATTGCTGCAGCAATGCTGGAAAGGCAGTTATGAATAAAGGATGTATTTTATTAAACTTCAGTATGCATGGGCTAAGGATCTGCTTTATTCGCATCAAAGAGAAATAGTCTTACTTAGAGTGAGCTCTGGTAAACTCAAGCCAAAACTGCAGGACAGCTAAGAAGGAGATCATTCAATGAAAAAGAGAGAGCAATGGGCTGCTCTCCCTAATTTCATTTTTACGTGGCATGTCACTCTGCACGTGCCAGGGCTGATGTTCAGCCACCTCTCTCTAGTACAGGGCAGAGCTTCAGCTCCTGGAAGAGTCAGGTCTGAAATTACTCTCTCCCTCTACTGCTTCCACTTGGAATCTACAAAGTTAACATTTGTTCTAGTCATTTCTTCCCATCTTTCCCAGCCTCCCTTTTCTTCCTTTTTAAGTGAAACTAAACATTTACATGCAGGATGGAGCCTTAAAGATCTGAAAAGCATCTAGCTCAGTGGTAGACTTCCTCTAGAAAGCTATGGAATTTCCTTGGATGTTTCCTACAGCACAGTGCCCATTTTCATAATTCATAAAAATTTCACGTGTTTAGGCTTTCATGTTCTCTGAGCACATACTTGGGTGGTTTTTTCCTTTTTTTTTTTAAATAAATTCACTCTAGGCTCATGAGCCTAAAGAATCAGGACATCTTTTTTTCCCCTGAATTTGGTGTGTATATCTTTGTACAGAACAAGGAACTTCATTGTCAGAAGTAGTTTATGAACTAACTTCTTTTTCAATATAAAGTAGCATAAGCATTATTAGTAAACACTGCTGGATTGCTACATTCCTTGTATAACCTTTTTGAAGATCCACTTTCCTTAGGAAGATCCTCACAACAAATTCTGGACTTGTTTCCAATGACAGCTGGCACCTCCCTGCCAAAAGCACAGTCATTCTACTTCGGGCTGTTCGTGTTCTTTACCATTTGCTCTCCCATGAGTGCATTTGTTGGGGGGAGAACTGCAGCTTGACTGAGTATCTAAACAGCCAAAATATTTGAGAAGCTAAGCTATAACTCTTGTCATTTAAGCAATTCCAAATCTGTGTTTGTACTCTGCAGCTCGACTGCGAAACACACAAGTGATGCAACTAGAAAGGAATATTAAACCTTTCTTCCTCCCTCTCAGCTCCCTTGTGGAACATTTAAGGGAAACTCAGATGATTTTCCAGCTTAAGAGAAAATGAGGCATTACTTACACTATGGGGGCCCAATCTATTACCCTCAGGACATGAGGATAACGCCCACTGACATCACTGGAGATTACTCATCTGTAGGGTGGGAGAACAGGAGACAAAGATATTCAGTGCAGACTGCATGTCTAGATCCCAGAGTTCCTCCTAATTTGTCTTGAAATTTCCAGCTGTCAAGCTTCTTTGCCAAACCACCCAGTTTCTTGGCCTCTCAGCTCACCTGCTCTGCTTTTTACCCTCAGAGTTTTGCTTTTCCCCATTTCATTAGCTACAGTTTTTAATGTGGGTTTTGCAGACTTTATAACTACTCAAATAATCATCAAAGAAAAAGACAAACACCCAAATATCGTGTTCTAGAATGTTCCAAAAATAATAACCACGAAGACCTGCTAACAAAACATTTTTTAAAGCAATAGTGAAACATGAACTGTTGCTTTTTAAGCAGTTAAACAGCCATTCCTGAAAATATATTGCCGTTTGGTATCAGAAAGGTTACTGTTCTGGATATGTAACAACAGAAGTAACTTTTTAAAATGAGAGTACAGAAATGGAAAAATGCCAAGGCTTAGAAACACTGGAAAGAATGGAAAGCAGGTAATGAATGGTTGGACAGAGATCCACTTTCAAGGAAGTAGCATAAGGTGAACAAGGCATCTAAGTGGCAAATGAAAAATACTTCCTTCTAAACATTTTCACCTGTGAAAGTAGCTTTGAAGGGCTGACAGTTTTCCCTTCTAATAATGTCTCTTAACTATTGATTTTCTATTTTACTCTTTTTCCTGAAGAAGAGTCATAAAATTTGAGTTTACACAAAGAAAATATCAGGATAGGGAAAACAGCAATACAGGATTTAAACAATAAATTAATATATAAATTTAGCTGGGAGCGTACCAGATATCCAGCTGCTAGGTGTCAATCAGTCCCTTGGGGTTTTTTACTCCTTGTCTCACTGGCTTTCACCCATGTCCTTCTCTTAGTTCTCTTCCTCTTTCAAACATCTCTGCCACTTTCCCCTTAGTACAGATATTTACAACACTTCCCACTTCCACTCTCCTTATTCACCTGTCCTGGATGCTGACCTTACTTTCTCCCTCACTTTGTCTCCCTCTGGTGTCTGTATTTTTGACGTGGAGGGCAGAGCTGGGACTGTCTCCTCATGCCATCAGTCCTAGAAGTCATGCTCTACAAGCAGCAGGTGCTTCAAGCAGGGCACATGTTTTCACTGCTTTCCCCAATGAAAAATGCTTCCCTGAATGATGTGACAGGGAGGATTTTTTGAGAGAGCCAACGGCAGGAAGCTCTCACTCATGCCTGCAGACAAGGCAAATGGATCGGTTCATCTGTAAGCCAGCCCGGAATGCATGATCCATCACGTGCACAGTAATGCAGACACAGAGTAGGTTGCCAGCAGGCTGGCTGTTGATCAGAAAGGTTCCCTAGGTAGGGTGATGGATTATCTCCTACACTTTCCCATTCTGGTGGGTGGGGTCCATTGAGGGGAAACAATCCTGCCCAAGCAAGTAGCAGAGAAGCAGAAAAAAGCACAGGTACAGAATTTGTAATGAAAGACAGGAACTAAAACACGCACATTGATCCCTTCCTGAGAAAAACAAAGAAGGTTAGCCCCTCAGGCCTGCAGATAAAAAAATCTGACTTGCATTAGAAGCACAGTTTTATTAGTACCAAAGCAAGAGGGAACAGGATCCAAACAGCGCCATTCCTAAGCAAATTAGTGTTACAGAGTCGAGGGCAACTGTTCAATAACTGGCGAGCTAATATGTACCACAGTAGTGGTGTATGAATCCTGAGCACTCACTGCTTATTACAAAAAAACCCAGAACCAAACCAAAACACAAACAAAAACAACAACCAAAAAAGAGTACTCGATTCAGCCCTTTTTCCAATGAAAATCTGTCTGCAATACTATCCTTCTATTCTTCAGCCAGAGACAGGAGAAGAAAAACTAATTAGAAAGAAAGAAATGAACTCTGGGGAGAAACAGGGAGTTTTATTCATAGAGAAAGATTACTGAATCAGTGATCCCAGGACTTCACAAGGTTTGCTACAGTCATGATACCAGGACGTCTTTGGCAGAGACACAGGAACACAGTGTCAGACAGCCTGAATGCCACCATTGTCCTGTCCTAATCGCTGGCTCTGGGACCAAGGTAGCATTTCTTCCACCTGAATCTGGGCCAGAACATATTTCAGTGTTCCTCATTGACTGAGCTACATGTTGACACCTAGTCTTGTGGTAATGATGATGACTGCTAGCTATGGAAGGAGGAACAAAATCAAGTCTGCTCTTTGCTTTAGCAGCACTTTTTTGTCTGCTTAGCAGTAACCCAGCACCCCTTGAACAGCACAGAATGTAAGGGGATACTCCAGGCAGGAGAGATCAGCAGCTTGTTAATGCTGGTGTGGGAAATGAGGCCATTCTGAGCTCATGGCAACTTGTCAGTGTTGCCATCAACTTCAGCCAGGAGAGGAATTGTCTGCAGATCAAAGAACTGGCTGATGGCAACCACTGGTGTGCTGCCTCCAGCGTGACCACTCTTCTCCCCACAGAACTGCAGAGATGGAAGAGATCCCCTGACACAAAGCAGGCAAGACACTTCCTACAGCATCTGTGACAACACTGTCTTACACCCATTCTTCCTGAGGCAAGTTCGCAATCTTCCTAGTCAGTCTGTTTCACCACTTTGCTACCCTCATAAAAACAGTTTTTCTTATATAGGAGCTAATCTCCATCACAAACTCACTGAGGTTTTTTTCTCCTATGATCACAAACCTGTAGAACAGGTAATTGTTGACCTCTTTATCACAGACCTTGCTATACTGGAGGCCATAACTGTAGACTATCTTCTCTTTTTGGATAGGAAAAGGGTTAAAAAAAAAGGAAAGTTCCTCATGTTTTCCTCATAGGTCACTTCTAAATCTCTTATCATTCCTTCTGTTGCATTCTGGACCTCCTCTGATTTACCTACAACTTTGTCATAGTCCTGGGAAGAGGTAAGCACAGTACTGCAACTAGGATCTCACTGGAAAGGGGCAAATAATCTCCTATCACACCACCCTTGGAAAGAGTTTGCTCTTCCGTGCCTTTTTCTTCTTCTTTTTTCTTTTTTAAATAAAGAAAATTATCATACAAACTTCAGTGCCTTGGCCAAATTCTTAACTAAAATTACTCTGGAGGATCAGGCCCAAGATAAACCAATGAAGTATTTCACTTCAGATGTCACTAATGGGACAGTAGGAGGAGGAGACTGTTTTGTTTAGATACTCAGCAAAAGAACTCCTATCTTCCAGATGGCTGAGAAGGAAAGATTAGCAAACATGATGACATGATAACACAGAGCTTCTGGAACAGACTGGGGGATGGCAGAGAGCCCAAGGAAGAGACAAAATGAGCGAGAAACACACGGTGAACTGAGAGGTGGAAATAATGAATGAAATAATCCCTGGTACTGATGTGAGTGTGGCCTAGGAAATGTGTGAACTGCTTCCACTCCACACAAAGGCATTAGTACATATGCAGGTTTCAGCTGGGATAGAGTAAATTTACTTCCCAGTAGCTGGTACAGTGCTGTGTTTTGAGTTTGGGATGAGAATAATCATGACACACTGCTGTTTTGGTCGGTGCTGAGTCAAGGGCTCTTCAGCTTCTCACCCCATCCCAGCAGCAAGGAGGCTGGGGGTGCACAAGAAGTTGGGAGGGGACATAGCCAGGACAGCAGACCCCAACTGACTCAAGGGGCATTCCATGCCTCTATGACATCGTGTTCAGCCTATAGAGCTGGGGGAAGAAGGGAGGAAGGAGGGGACATCCAGAGGAATGATGTTTGTCTTCCGAAGTCAGGGAGCCCTGCTTTCCTGCAGATGGCCGAACACCTGCCTGCCCACAGGAAATGCTGGATGAATTCCCTGTTTTGCTTTACCTATATCATTCACCCACAGTTTTTTTCTCACTTTTACCCTTTCAATTCTCTCCACCATCCTACTGGGAGGAGAGTGAGCTAGTGGCTGCACGGGGCTTAGCTGCTGTCTGAGGTTAAACCATTACAGCATGTCCTGTCATAAAGATGTGACAAAGTTCTTATGGAACATTTCAGCTTCTCATTGACAATGAGAGACTCCACTAGGCAAGGTGAAAATTTTGGACAGTTCTTTCTAACTTCAATTTTGTAGGGTATGGAGTATGAATAGATAAATTACTAGACCAAATCAACTAATACTAAATTATAACCACAAATGTGAGGCTGGAAAGTACAGGCATGAACTGTGCCTGTAATTTGCAAGATAGAAAAAAGCCAACATAACCACCCCATACAGCAGCATTGTCTTAGTCACTACAAGTATATATATTTGACTTTGAAAGACTTGTCAAAAGGCTAAGTCTGGCAAGCCAGCAGTGAAAAATTGTGTCTAAAATCACCTGCCCAAAAAAGGAGGAACGGAGAATGAAAAGTAAGTAAATAAGACATAAAGAGGATTAAAAGAATTTAAAAATAATTTAAAAATATTATTAAAAAAAAAGAGATGGAAGTAGTCTTTTACCAACCACTAACCAAAGCCTGTCTATCTTCTGTAGATAAATAGATCCACTCTATTTCTACTGTTTTACTGAAAGCATTTTTTTCGGTTTTTTCCTTTCTCTGTCAATTTTGCTCTCTCTCTGTTTATACCTTTCAGCTTGTTCTTCCCCATCTTAATGTGTTTGGAATGACTTCAGAAATCAAATGGCATGGAAATAAAACTCCAATCAGAGATCTGCTTTGTGACACCTCCAGAATTCAGATTTTGGCAGTGATGAAAATGAATTCTGATACTATTCAGCAAGGCTTAGATGGAAATAAACAGGCTTACAGAAATAACTGCTTTCATGGAAAGTGTCTACCATCTTCAAAATTTCCTGACTACTGTCAAAAGCTTAATCCAAACATTTTTGGCTGCAAATAAGAATGAAGAAGAAAGTGTCAATGGTTGACTTTTTGGGGGAAGGTGTGTGAGTGGCAGCCTGTCAAATAAAGAGATGATGTTTTACAAGAAAAAAATTACAACCTGAAAAAAAAAGCTACAAGCATAAAAGGCAAACAGTAGCTGAAAAAGGCTTCCAAAGATTCATTTGTTTCTAAATGCAGATAACTACAGATTTCTTATCAGTTCTTCCCTCAGGCCATTCTCAATTTCCTTTGAAATTCTATAACTACAGTACATATTTTTAAACAGTGGGGATATGTAATGATTTGAACAGCTTATCACAAGGTGTCAGATTTTCTGGCAGTAAATACATTTAAAATCAGGACCAGATTGTTTAGGCACAAATATTGTTACTCCCTTCTCACCCAAGAAGTTAGCAAAAATTCAAGGTCAAAATGTCATTTTATTCTAAAAAAGAAGTTGATATAGAGGATGCACATCTCTTACATGTCCTTGTTATTTACAATGAGTGTACTAGAAAATCTATTTCCCTGAACACAGTAGGAGATAGCTTATTTGCTCGCTGTGCTCAACTTCCATCTAGCTGACAATGAACTCAGCCCCCTCTCTTTGTAAGTTCCCTTTCATCCCTCAGGGTTTTCACTTAATGCTTGTTTTGCTTGACTTCTTGCTTCTCTTCTGTCCACTGGTCTGCAGTTATAATTGTTTTTTCATGGCAAGACAAAAAGTATAATCATAGAATCACAGAATCTGCTGAGTTGGAAGGGACCCATCAGGATCATCGAGTCCAAATCCTGGCCCTGCGAAGGATACCCAAAGAGTCACACCATGTGCCTGAGAGCATTGTCCAAACACTTCCTGAACTCTGTCAGGCTGGTCCTGTGACCACTTCCCTGGGGAGCCTGTTCCAGTGCCCAAACACCCTCTGGGTGAAGAACCTTTTTCTGGTATCCAACCTAAACCTCCCCCAGACCCAACTGCAGGCCATTCCCCCGGGTCCTGTCACTGGGCACCACAGAGAAGAGATCAGTGCCTGCCCCTCCTCTTCCCATCATGAAGAAGTTGAAGACTGTGATGCGGTCTCCCTTCAGTCTCCTCCAGGCTGAACAGACCAAGTGACCTCAGCTTCTCCTCACACGGCTTCCCCTTCAGAGTCTTCACCATCCTCCTTGCCCTCCTTTGGATGGTCTCTAATTGTTCAATATCTTTCCTATATTCTGGCACCCAAAACTGCCCCCAGCACTCGAGGTGAGGCTGCCCCAGTGCAGAGCAGAGCAGAGCAGGACAATCCCCTCCCTTGCCTGGCTGGCGATGCTGTTCCTGATGCCCCCCAGGACACGCTTGGCCCTCCTGGCTGCCAGGGCACTGCTGGCTCATGTCCAACTTGCCATCGACCAGGACCCCCAAGTCCCTTATCATGGCACTTCCCTTCAGCACCTGGTTGCCCAGTCTATACATACATATACATTTTTGCAAGCAATTATATATTTATCAAAACTGTTACAATTTCAACAGTTTCATTCAGCGAGAAAGACCCACCGTTCATTACAATTTTGAGTATCACCAAAGGACATCAGTTCATCCATCTACTGGTTACAAAAAGGATTAAGCTGACCCACAGTAATATTTCTGCCTCCCACCACAAATTACTGAGACTAATGTAGGAATTATTAAGTCACATTCCAGAACCATAATGGTCCCCCAGACTTGAGAGCTATGAATGTCCATCAACAATATACGAAGGGTCAACTATAGATGAAAGATACTTTCAGGACAGATATTAACTATGTTTTAAAATCCCATTTCTGTCTGTAATTTTCATGAAAGAAGAGTTGTTACAGTGACTTCCCTGTCAGGCAAGTAAAAATAAAAGAGCAAAAAGTAACATTTGTGAGGGCATGTATTTTTGATGGCTGACATAAATTTCATTTGGAGTGAGCTGCTCTACTGTGCAGAAATGAAACTGGCCTCTTTTAGACTTTGAGAGATTGCAGACTGCCACAAATTAGTTAGACTAAAGTGAACTAAAAAATCCAGAGTGGTTCAAAGCTCCAACAGAGCTGAAATACTCTCAGAATGGGGAAGATAGGGATTTAAAAACAGACATGTTGGATTTGTAAGGGATGATACAAACACACACAAAATGTTGTTTGAAGGTAAGGTAATTTTTGACAACAGCACTTGTGGGAAGACTTTTAAAACTCTTTCAGTTTCCTCAAAGACTGACTACGAAGTTGCATTACAGAAAGCTGAGGAGCCTTGCACTTCATATACTATAGATTTCCTTTTTATATGAGAGTTTTCTCTAGAAGAAAAATAGAAAAAAAAAGGGGGAGAAAGAATTGGGGTACGCATTTGGCCAAAGACAGGCCAAAGAACCATTTCCCAAAGGAAGAGCTCCAGAAGGGGCTGGGGAAGACACTTAGACCCCAGAAGGAAAAAAAAAATTGCTGTAGGTGGTTTATGCCACTTCAACAGAAATGGTTGTGAAAAGCTGCTTCCATAAGATATCCTCTCTGTTGTTGCTGTGTCTTCCAGAAGCAGCTCAGTCAAATTGGTTGGCGATTGCCGCTATTCTGAGGAGGATGAACGCCTTGCAAAAACCAGAAGCACGCATCATGAATAAAAAGATAAAGACAACACAACTGACTTGAAGGGACAGTGGCTAAAACTGCAGTCGAGGTTGATTAGATTGTCATCACTGAAAGCCAAAAGACAATTCTTTAAGTTCTACTTACTTTCAAAATGTAGATATCTATGTCAAGAACTGTCAGAAAGTTTTATACTAAGCATGGGAGAAGGCAGGAAAAGGAAAAACAAAACCACAGTCAATTAAAAGTGGAGAAGTAAAACAGAGGTACTCTGGTGGTGAAGTTTCCCACTCATTAAAGAAGTCTGTTTCCAAACCAGCCAGATAAATAAATGGGGAAAGATACAGACTGTGGCAGCAGAAGAGGAGAAAAATCCTCAAATGCATGAAAAATTTGTCAATCCTTTTAACAGAGTTATTACAGTACAAAGTGGGCATCTGAAAGAGGTTATGAGTTTCAGGTCAGCTTTCCTTTCCTCAAGACTCACAGACCCCTGATGACTGGAAGACAGGCAAGGTTAGGGAAGGGTATTTCTGGTTGCAGTGAGGAAACAGCAGATTACCACTGTCTTATATTAGAATGCAAATTTTCTGTGATTCCCACACCAAAACAGCAGCGGCCACTGTCACACCTGGAGATCATGGGGGCAATCATCCTCCAGGAACAGTGAACTATGGTTGGAAAGAGAAGGTGCTCAGACAAAGCAGTCTCCGTTTTTCAGAGAACACTACATCTCCCTTACCTGAGAGACTTTCTCTTCCTGTGGGTGAGAGGTTCCTCCCCAATCACATTGTCAGGAAATCAAAGGGACAGATGAATTCTCAATTTCCACATGTCTTTTCTTGAAGTAGCTTATATGTTAAAACCCCTACCTGTTGCTTTGATTTCTTATGATACTTTCCTTGGCTTAGCCAGGGGCTCTGCTGATGTCAAATCCCAGAAAATTATTCAAGGAAAGAGACCGAAGAAACCCTGGCTCGAACTGTGAAAGCCTACCCAGAAGAGACACATTTAAATTCTCACATGCAGGTATTTGCTATTTCTGTTTCCTTTAGGTACCATCTTCATAACAAAACTGCACCAGGGTATTATATAGTGGCTGCAGAGAGATTTTTCAGAGCATTTGAAAAAAACCACAACAAAGTAAATGTCACTGTATTATGTTCATAATGACCTGATTTAAACAAAACATAAGAAATCCATCTACCCCCAAAAATAAAACATCCTGGGAGGAGGCTCTGCATAATATAATTAGCACCTGAGATAGAAAAGGGAAGTGTGCACAGATCTCCAGAGAGAATTTTGTTCAAAGGCACCAAAATGTCCCACAAATATGGGTTAAAAGGACACGTGAAAATCATTTATGGATTGAAAAACCTAAACCCAGAGTCAGATGTACTTCATACTGGCCTCAAAGGTGCACTGACAGAAAGGCAACTCTTCACTTTTTCTCACATACATCCAAAATGTAATCTAAGACTCTCACAAAAGAATTCATGTGTGTGATATGGGGAAAAAAAATCTTTCTCCAGAGCAGAGATGGGGTGAGCTTCCTTAAGAGCTAGAATGATGTAAGAGAATGCTCTTAGCCTCTGCTGTCAGCTTTCCTACAGATACCTCAGCCAGCCAAGTCTTTCATGCATCTGAAAAGCATTTTCACTAGACTACATATAGTTTCTTTCATACATAGTGCTTCTTTTCCTGAAGTAGTCATCACTGAAGCACAAGTTCAGCAATATTGTAACTGTTCTCCATTACCTCTAAACTTAGGAAAATATAATCCAAAAGGGAAAGTCAGCTACAAAAGGTAGGCAGGCTGCGACTGTGGTCTGTGTTTAGTTTTGTTAAATTGCAGGTTGGCTAAAAAAGAGCATTAAGTGTCATAGACTACATTTCAATACACCTGTCCTAATTATAATGATATAGTATATCTTTTGACAGACTAGTGCTAAAAATCTTCATGAGAGATGGAGCAGACTTGTGATCTGGGGTTTCAGAAGGGGACAAAATAATTCTGTGAAAATCTGCATGACAGAAATAACTGAGAATTGCTGTAAGAAGGAGGAATATCCAAGGGAACAGACAAGCTGTGGGAGATTGTCACTTGGATGGCCACATACTGTTAAAGATTGGCAGACACCTTCTCCAGATCACAGGGAAATCAGGATACAGGCTCTGTTGCTTTGTCTGGGAAAGCGTTGAAGTGATGATGAGCAAAACATGTTCAGAAGGCTGAGCTGTAAGGCACGGGCACAACCAGAACGAGTAGATTTTCCACCACCCAGTAGTAGTCATGTCCACCTCTCAGTGAAACTCCACAGGGCTGTATAATATTGCTAGGCAACTTAATGCCTAAGTGTTTTGACAAATTTTCCCTCAAAAATTTTGTCAGGGCTAGGGAGTTGTTGAAAATGTGATGGCAACACACCCTCAGCTGCTCTGGTCCACATCCAGCATCTTAGTTCAAATCCTCTTTCACAGGGTGTGGGGCCTTCTGTCAAAGCCTTTGTTGTCACTGTCACTTAACAAGGCTGTTTAGCTGAAATTCTGTTCTGTGCTCACGGTGATCATTAGCAGAGCTGAGGATAGCCCTCACATGTCCTGACCCCTGGCAGTAGTGCCAGACTTTTCTTCTCACTACTTTATTGCTGTTCTGCTGAATGCACATGACTGCTGTTAAAATCCCAGCCAGCTGCTAACAACTGCTGGGTTTTTCCCAGTTCATTAGGGGCTACAAATAGTTTTAAATCATGAAGCTAATTAAGCAGAAATAAAGACTGCCAAATGGTCTAGACCTCAAACAAAATACACATCTAGAAACTGCTGACCTGGTAAGAGACTGTAGGAAAGGTTATCAGACTCTGCCTTAGTTCATCAGCTTCCCCTATGCACATATTTGAGCGTTATCTTTTCGAATTGCTGCCTTGGTGCTTCTCAGTGCTGGCCAGGAATAGTAGCTTTTGGCATCACAGCCTGCTGTTAGAGTGGGCCAGCCACAATTCATGCTCCTGGTTAGCCCATCAACCCTATCCTGGAGTGTGTCAGGCACAGCATCACCAGCCGGGCAAGGGAGGGGATTGTCCTGCTCTGCTCTGCTCTGGGGCGGCCTCACCTCGAGTGCTGGGGGCAGTTTTGGGTGCCAGAATTTAAGAAAGACATTAAACTACTAGAGAGCATCCAAAGGAGGGCAAGAAAGATGGTGAAAGGTCTGGAGGGGAAGCTGTGTGAGGAGTGGCTGAGGTCACTTGGTCTGTTCAGCCTGGAGGAGACTGAGGGGAGATATTGCAGTCTACAACTTCCTCATGAGGGGAAGAGGAGGGGCAGGCACTGATCTCTTCTCTGTGGTGCCCAGTGACAGAACCCAAGGGAATGGCCTGCAGTTGTGTCAGGGAAGATTTAGGTTGGATATTAGAGAAAAGTTGTTCAGCCAGAGGGTGTTTGGGCACTGGAACAGGCTCCCCAGGGAAGCGGTCACAGCCTGACAGAGTTCCAGAAGCACTTGGACAATGCTCTCAGGCACATGGTGTGATTCTTGGGGATGGTGCCGTGCAGGGCCAGGAATTAGACTTGGTGATCCTGGTGGGTCCCTTCCCACAGAGCTTATCCTGTGATTCTGTGACTGCTGTGCGAGCACATGTCCACACTTGCACAATACTCCCCGTGCTCCTGGCTTCTCTGATCACCCTGGTAAGAGCAAGGTGCAGATCAACCTGGACCTGTATAAGCAGCTACAAAAGGCAGCCCTGATGTTTCACATTCCACAGCCAGTTTTCATCTTGAAGGCCTGCAATAGGTATCCGAGTTCAAGGGCTATTTCTTAAGCATGATACAAACCCCAGCACGTCAACACTGTGAGCTTCATGGTGCGAACAGCCACACAGAGACATCAGCCAACAGAGCTGGAAACCGCCTTTGATGCCTTCAGGCTGAGTTCAGCAGAGTGGAAGCAGCTTGCCTGGGGCTGTTTCTAGGTGGCCATGTGGCTCATGGCAAGTGATGTGTTCCCTTCAGGTGATGTGCACATCCCCTTCCAGCAGCCATCAGAGATGTGAGGAACGATGTGCTTCCACAACGATGCAGTGTACTACATGCATTTCTCCTACGTGTCTAATATTTGGGAGAATGCCTTTCAGTAGGAAAGAAAACTGAATGCATATTTCACCCTCTCATCTATTTGTGTGGGAAACCAATACAGATCACTTTTTTCACAAGTGATAAAATACAACTGACGCAAATCATAACTGCTACAACCAGACTAAACTCTCTAAAATACTAGTAGAAGTAGTAGTAGTAGAAGTAATGTGATATTAAATATTGAACACCAATTCAGGAAAGAGACCATTAGTTTTCGTTAATGTCAGACTTCAAGCACTTGGTCACACCATGATGGAAAAGTAAAAGATTAGATTTTAAGGAATATCTTTTAAGAAACCAAAGAGAATTAAGAGTTGTCAAATTGAGAAAAAAACATTTGTTTTGTTTCTCCTGGTCCTCACACCTGGTATGTAAAAAAAAAAAAAAAAATTAAAATTGTAAGAAAAATATGGAAAGTTAAATGCTTGGGGATTTTAATTTCTAAACTGTACTGGACTAAGAACAAAAAGGCTCTGTTAAATTTTTTAGATAATATATTTAAAATCACATGAGAATAGAATCACTGTATCACCAGTATTTCTAAGATAGGTGAGAGACTGCAGACTGAAAAATAACAAGCAACAGTTCATTAAAGTCAATGAGAGTCAAACAAAGAAACATCAGTAGGAAAGAGATGCCAGCATTCTCCTGCTTCCCCAGAGTCCCAAACACATTTCTAATTTTGCTCTTCCTTAACCACTGTTTTACACACATGCAAGCATTGCTTAGGGTTGTTTGTCGAGTTGTATGCAAGATGAGATCCCAGAGTGATCTGTAGACTGGATTTGGTTTTTAGAGGCTGGCAAATAAAGATCCATCAAAACCTGACTCTCACAAACAATGAGAATCTAACTGTGGCAGACACATCACAGCAAAGTGAACCTGAGACAGAGGAGGCTAAAGCAGAAAATCTGCATCCCTCATGCAGCTAAATGTTAATTGCTTTCCTCCAGGAACACATTGCAAGATCCGTCTGTCAAAAACTTAGGACTAAATACAAATCTTTCCAGTAAATACACTCCTAATGTGATTAAAGAAGCAAACAAACTGCTCCACTAGCCAGAAGCCGAGACCAGGGAATGGTGTTTCCTGGACTTGCAACAACTCATAGTCCTGAATTTCAGTTTAATTCCAGGGTGAAAGTGAAAGCTTAGTGTAATGGGAAACAGAAAATTTCATCTTTCTCTGGGATAAGCAAAACATGGTTTTGACTAAGGAGAGTCCTAAGAGTTTCTAGTTCAAGGTCTCTTTGTTGTTGCAAAAGCAATCACATCTGAAATTTATAAACCTGTTTGTCTACGACCTAGACATAACCAAAAATGACAATACTCACATGAAAAGCAGGAAACTACAAGATGTTTTTCTGCCTTGCAGGAACACAACCTGTCCTGCCCAGCACCGTGTGAAGGAGCACCGTGTCCTTTGTGAAAGGTTATGGAGTGCTAATCTTTACACAATCATCTCTTGCCTACCTATAGGCATGTCCTTGGGACTTTATTTGGGTAGCACTGATTTACTAAAAGATTCTCAGTTCTTTCCAAATGGAACAATTCATGTCCTCATCTAGCACTGCCCCAGTCCACTGAAGAGATATTTCAGTCAAATGCTAAGTAAAGTAACCAAGTAAATAAAGATCACTGGAGTTCTGAGAGGCTCCTCCTCACCTCACCTTCCTGCATCAGGACCAAGCACTGACAGTAGGAGAAGGTCATTGAGACAGCAGATCTTCACTTTCTCTTTATGTCTGGGGCAAAAAGGGTCAAACACAGATTTTAATTTTTGTTTTTCTCACCACAGGAGCTTGTGACAGGAGCCATGATGCCTGGGACCCTGTCTTTGCCAACAGACGTTGTCAAACCAAAATACAGACACCTCTTTCATAGGTATACGTTTGTTATATGTGGCACATAGAGGCCAGGTAGGTAGGGCACAAAGACCTCAGTGACACTCATTTGGAGCACCACAAGTAATTCTTGCTGGCTTCATCCCCTCACAAGCATTCTGGCTGTCACAGAAATGCAGGCTGATAAAATCTTCGGGCTGTAAAGCCTTACTTCCCTGTGGGTGTATTGCACACAGGTCTAGAGTAGGATTACAGCACTGGTGTATTGCTTGAACCAACCTAATTCTCCCCCGCGGATTTCCATCTTCCTCCTTTTTCACTAAGGCAAAATTAATGATTCTTAATCTTGCCAATCCACACTCATTTGGAATAAGGTTTATTTGTCCTGGCTTTGCTTTTATAGTCATCTTTTCATAGCTCCATGGTACTCCCAAAGAGAGGAGGTTTACAGTGCATTTTAATGGAGATTTTAGAGGTTTTGCAGATTCAGAAAGGAGAATCGTATCCACATACAAAAGGCAAGCTGAGAGCTGGGTGTTAGAAGAGACATCTCTTTTGTGTGCTTGCCAGAGAATGCAACTGAGACAAAAATTACCAAAAAATTCCCAAAGATTTATCAAAGCAATCTGTCTTAGCCAGCTGAAATCTGCTTGTCACTTTTCAAGAACATGAAATTGAAAGAAAAAAAATCCTTATTGCATCCATTGATTGATTATACATTAACATGAATACCTCTTCCCCATGCAAGTTCCCTTCTGTTTCAGGAAACGTATGCCAGAAATGTATTTGTATAACTCTCACCCCGTTCCTTTCCCAGTAAAATGTTAGCCCCTCAAGAATATCTTTTTCTGATTTGTTGCATCTATTTCCTCTGTGATTAGCACAACAATTAACTTGAATATCTGTTGGAGGCCAGGAACAAAAGCCTACAGAGAGGACAAAAGGATAATGAGATCTTGATAACACACTGGAATCCTAGGTTAGAGAGACGAAAGATAAATTACAATCAGATGAAGGAAATATGCAGGAGACTAAGCAGCCAATCTGATGAAAGTCCTTAAAGATTTCACACAAATAGCAGGAACATGGAGAATAACCCAGAAGAATATAATAATTCTATAGACAATCAGAGTTCTGACTGGGACTGCCTGGGGTAAATGGTTGGAGAGGAGTATGGGTATAGCAGGAAATCAAAAAGACAAAAGGTGGTATATTGTATCTAAGAAGCAAAGTAGGAAAGAAGCAAAATATGACAGAAAGAAACTTGCTCAAAAGGTTGCAAAGAGTTTCAAGGCTGATTTTCTGAAGGAGCTTAAATAAATAGATGACCAAACACAATGCTCTGAGGTGGATCTCCTATCCAAAAGAATAAGGGAGGGAAGCTAAGTATCTCACAGAAGCATCCCAAACCCCAAATCTGAAGAATATGGTGGGCATTACCTCCCCATATACCTTCCAGATAGTCAGTATCCTAGGGCTTATCATGCCAATGAAGTTTCTGGGAAATGATTTTATACTTATTTCAGAAGGCAGAAGAACCTACTGTGAGGCAACTAATCCTGACCTCCTTCTAACTTCATCTAAGACTTTGAAATAACTAGGCAAAATTATCCAGAAACAGTAGAGGAGTAGAGGTCTTTCTTTTTTTTTTCCCCCTAAGAAAAGAAGAAACCCAAGAATGACAGAATACGACTTAATTTCAGCTTCCTATGCAGAAGTTTTTGCTTAAGTCAATGTTGATAAACAGCCTTGAAATTTTAGTCCATTGGCCATTTCTTTCCTCTCTTATTTAGTTGTTTTTTGAAACTGGAATGGGAATCAAGTTTCCAGACACACAGCCTTCCTCCTATTGTACCTGCACTCTGGCCAAAAGGCAGAAATTATCGTCCATGTAAAAATCTACCAGAACTGCAATGTTCACTCCAAAAGTGTTATCTAACAGTTGTATGGTGGGTCACAATACAGTGTTAGCAGATCCCAGTGCTAGTTTTTTTCCATTTTCCCTAAAATCATCTCTGCTACGCTCTATCCAGGCTCCCTGGTCACCCTGACCTGGAGCTACCTTTTCTTACAACTCCCCCTGCTGCCACTCATTATCTGTTTCTTCTCCCTTTGGCAGGCTCAAGTACCTTTTTTTACCCTTTCAAAAACTTTTAGCCAGCTGTCATCAGAGGTGTGGTGGGATTCATTGCAAGTTCAGGGGCTATGACGACTTGGTTCCTGTGCTGACAGTTTCATACCACCACAGAAGTTTAAGCTGCTATGAGAATCTGCTGACTGGGTTCCATCCCAATGTTTTCTTCCCCAGAATCAGAAAATTTGGTGTTTAAAGACGGCTAAGAAAAGGGCATAACTCCCCCATCCCAAAACCGGACCAGTAGTAAACCTATGGGATTTAGGTGTGCCAGAACTGCCTCCATTTTTGCAGGAGAAAGAAAGAGATAGTTTCCAAGGCACTGAGTTAAATCCTAACTTCCATAAACCACTGGTTACCACTGGGAAATACAGTGTAACCATTCCTAAAACCATCCAGTTGGCGTAAGGAACAGAGCCCAGGGGACACACTGTAGAGAGGAATAAAATTGAATTAACTAAAAAGGGAAAACAAACACTAACATCAAACAGGCAAAACACAATCTCAGTCCACCAGCTTGTCCAGCTTTTGTTTGCTGTTTCATGGAAACCTTCTCTAGAAAAGAAAGCTATCAAAAATACCACCAGTACATCTTCCCCAAACCTTCAAATTCCAACCCAAAAATGTGTGTCCAAAGAAGCACATATACTCCTACCAAAGCTCTGAGAAGACAGAACAACCCACTTCTGTTTAACAATACCACCACCACCAAAAATGAAAAAAACCCAAACCAAACAGCAACAACAACAAAGCAAAAAATAATTGCCTTTTGTCTGCACAAAAGAGATAAATTTTAAAAATCCCAGAAGTATGCTAGTGTCTTTCTGGCAAGTGTGGTCACTTCTCAGTCTGGGGGTCCTTTTACAGGTCAAGATGATTCTCATCAGGAACAACATAAACAACATGATGAAAGAAAATCCATAAACCCTTGCCTTCTGTAGCAGTAAGACTGTTCTCTTCCACCCTGCAGTGCACTCTTGTCTATTCCAGGAACTTGATGCGGGTCAGACATGGCCCCAGATGACAACTCCCCACACAGTTACACTAGCAGCAATTTACAACCACTTCCATAATACATAACTCTCAAAATGAAAAGGGAGGTTGAGCTGACAGTTAATCTTCAAGCAATTTGGCAGTCATATGGAAGGTATTATGAACTTGAAATCACTCTTATTTGTTCTTGATGTCTTTGTTTCATTCTTTGCAAAGTTTAACATTAAAATCTATTATAGTTTTGGAGCAAGAAGAAGCCATCACACCTAATTTAAGGCCCATGAGTTCCTACAAATAGCAGGTATTATGACTAGGCAAATACAAATTAATCCTACTGCACAAGTGAAAAATAGCTGATACGTGTTTTTTTCCCTCCCATGCATTGCCAAGTTTGTAAAAGAATAATTCAAGCAGAAACAGATGCAGCATCTAAAAAAACCAGCTGTAGTGGAAATCACTTTCATGTGAACAAAGCAACACAACCCCAAACCTTCACCAAATATTTTCTCGGTGCTCCTTTGTTTGCTGCTGTTCATTATTTATCTATTTACATTTTTTTTTTTTAAAAAAAGACAAAATTAATAGCTCAAACTGAGAAGGAGACTGACGAAAAGGAATGTGGCAAGTTAGAGAGAGATTGAGGAAGAGGAAAGTGATGTCCAATAAGCAGGCTTATGGGCTCTAAGAACTTCACATCAATAACTGTCAGAGTACTGAGCTAAAAATTATCACTCTAGTACACTATGGAAAAGCAGCTAATAAACTGATGAGGCCAAGATTGAAAGCAGTTGCAGGGAATGCACATTAAGCCTGGCTGAAGATACGAAGGATCCCTGCCCTGGTGCCAAAACCACATGAATCTAATGACATACTCAGTTTATATGAGGACATACAACTCAAGAATGCCTCCTAGCAAGGAACTTCTGCCAAGTTGTTCTCTAGTCACATTGGTGACAGGACTTGCTATTAGTATCAAAACTGCACTTTCAATTTTTTTTTTTGCACTTAGCTTTATTTAAGGACACAATTTACTGTAGGTGAATAAAGAAACTATTTACTTGCCATAGTTATGGAATTTATTCACTATCCACAGACATGTAAAACCAAGTAAAATATTCTTAAAAGCTACATATGCCAGGAAACCTAAGGGATTTTGTTTTGGTGGGCTCATAATAAGGATTGACACCGACACCAGTTACATAGGGAATTTTGCAAAGCTGAAAACTAAGCAACAAATTATCTGCTACCACACATCTCCTTTAGCCAGTGAAAATAAAGTGACAGACTGTAACAGGATGAACTGGCAGGATGACCAACATTTTCCCTCAATGTGCCTCTGCTCAAGTATATTATTTATCTGTGTAATGGGACAAATTGCATTTCGAAGTAACAATTTAACAATGGTAATAAGAACTTATAGCATTAGCTCCAGTAAAATCAGCTGTCAGTAACACTGAGAGATAAATGCTCACCGTGTAAGCAATTTCTCACTCATCACCATGAACTTGGTTAGGTTGATACAACTGGAGCTGGCAATTACTTTTATTTAGCTGGGACAAAGCAGCAGCTCCCTTGTCTGCAACAAATCTGCCAGAGACCAAGATCTCCATGGGATAGGGGCAAGACAGGTCGCAGAAATCAGTGACCATTGCTTATACTGAGATCTGCCAGTGTACTGCAGCAAGTTTCCAGCGTCTGCACACAGCTGTCAAAGACTTCCTGGGGATACAGCAAGTTACCCCTGCAATTCACATCTGAAATAGGCCTCATTGCCTAAAAACACTTCAGGAGTGGTATACCACTGGATATCCCCTCCATCATCAGGGAGAACTGGCTGCCACAGATTCCAGGGAAGGTAGTTTAGATAGGCACTACTGCAGCTAGGCTCAGAATTGCCAGAATCACCTCCTGGGGGCTGCAACTACCTTGAAAAACAAGTAGTGAGGGAAAATATATCCCCACACTCACAAGACAGATTGAAATGAGCAAGAGGGAAGTTAGGAGTTGGAATCACAATTGGGTGGCTGCAAGAGATCTTGTCCTTATGATACCTCTTTCTTAGTTTTCAATTTCCAGTTAAGGAACACTTCAATCTACTTGGGTTGTCACTAAGCACCAATTTACAGCTGGGCATATTTAGAAAACCTTTCCTGGGTTTCAGTTCATTTTCAAAGAACCCTGAACTACAGAAGATCAGGAATTATACACAACTAGAGAAGCCATCCTGTGCAAGCGGGATCTTCTCCAGAGTAGTAAAGACAGCTGAAGGCAATAAGTACAACACTTATCTCAGGTTATGGCACTCAAACCTCTCACTCGGGGCCCTCAGATGGCATCCGTGCTGTACAGTAACTTTAAAACTGTCTCTTGCTGACTGAAACCGATGTGATCTACAATGTGGCAGGTTGAACCCAGCCCAACAGACAGCAATAGGACAATGTGCCTGCTCAGAATAAATAATTGTTCAGCAGTGAGCCAGCTGCATAGATAGCTTGGCCTAGGCAGGGTTTTCCCTGAGGGCTGATCTCAGCAGTCGAGACTGATGCAAAGAAGGCATTCAGTAATTCCTCCTTCTCTCTGTCTTCTGTCACCAGGACATCCATCTGATTCAGCAGTGACCCCACATTTTCCCTAAGCTTCCTTTTGCTGCTGATGTACTTGTAGAAGTCTTTCTTGTTGTCCTAGATATCCCCTGCCAGACTCAATTCCAAGTGTCCCTTGGCCTTCCTTGTCATATCCCTGCATACACTGACAATGTTCCTGTAATCCTCCCATGTGACTTCACTCACTGACACTAATCTTGGAACCAGCTCTGGTGAGAGGAAGTGTAGCATCTTCCACATGACAGGGGTGGAGAGTTAACCAGCTGTGCTGGATTCACCCTAGCTCCACACTGAGCTAGCCCAGGTATGTCTGCATTGGGTTATAAAAAACAGGAACATGTAGTGACTCAGTTGCTTCAAATGAAGCCAGACAGTAAGAGGAGTCACTGGAAAATGGAAGCAGTAGAGAGCAGGAGCAGAGCTCTGCCACCTCTTGGTTAATACAAGGTTCCTCCAAGGTGAAATTAGCTTCCTTTGTGTATTATGCTTCACAATGTGTCCTGCAGCATCTTTCCCATGCAGGTCATGGGAACATCATCTGGCAAAGGTAGCATGCTCTCACAATGCACAAAGGAAGTCAAACAGAGGGACATGTTCACTCTGAAAGCAGCTAAGCTTTGGGGTGCACGTGCAGGCCTGCTTTGGCAATCTCCTGGTAAGGACAGAGGCTGTGTGTGCTGTGGGCACCCCCTCCTCCTCTCTTTTGCTTCAAAAATAGATATGGCCATGCAAGGGGGTGATGTGTACCTATATGTCATCCTGTGGTATGAGCAGAGCATGGCCACGACTGCAGGCGTATGATGAAGGGCACTCATTCTGCAATAGAGCCACAGAAAGCTGCAGTCTTGAAGATGAGAGAGTTGTTGGGGCCTGGGGCAAGCAAAATGCAGAGACATGCAGAGCTTCCCATCCAGAAACATGTCAGGAAGCACCTGGGGAAAGGGAGGCGGTTACAGCACGTGGATATTTTGGAGTGCAGTAGCACGCAAGGAGTGCCTATCGTGAGTAGTGGACAGAACACTTTCCTGCTGGAGTGCAGCACTTGTTGCCTAAGCAACTAGAAATGAAAGGCTGCACAAATGGCAGATGGAACAGCAGGAAGCTGCAGTTACATAGAGGGGTCTGCTGTGGAATTACACAGCCTGACCCAGCAAAGGAGAAGTCCCCAGCCTCATCAGTGGGGATGTCCAGCTGGCCCTACCTGGTTATTTCCACTAGCCTAACCAGGGAAGAAGCAGCCATGCAGACACAGTTCTCTTCACCTGAGTATATAACAAAGGCACTCAGCAAAACGTGGTCTGAAAGAAAGACACTCTCACCCTGTCAAGTAGCAGATGACATCACCCACCTCATGCAATACTGCTGGGGTCACTGTAACAAACTGCTTTACCATCACTTTACTAGGATGGTAAAAGAAACCCAGACAGTAAGAAAGTATGCTCACCAGGAAACTACCGCATGATGAGACCCTACATTTCTTTTCCTAGCCCCTCTACAGACCATAACGACTATAACTTGTTCCATCTGGAAAGATACACACTGTCACAAGATGGATAGAAGATTTCCAAGTAAAGGGCAAGTTCTGCGCAATCACCCCGAGCAGAAGAGCATAAATCTGGTCATGGGAATTATGGATCCTTTTTTTCCCCCAGATTCAAGGAGGGACCTGTAGAGTGTACGTGGAATCAGCCCCAGAGAAAAGTCTCTCACTTTAGAGGAAAGAGAACGTTAATTAAAATTTTAACATACAACACAGTACAATACAATGAGTAAAAACATGCAAATTAAAAAAAAAAAAAAAGCAAGAGAATCATGTATTACAGCAACATTGAATGCAAAAATTTGTGATTTTAAGGTGAGAGGAAAAAAGTGCAGAAAAGGGATTTCTATTTTTAAACAAAAACATTTATTTGAAGAGTACTAGCAGGTAGCTAAGGGAAAACAAGTCTTCCTAAATTTAGACCTCAAGTTCTTCAGTTTCAGAGTGTTAGTTTAAACTTTTAGTTTAAAACTGAAGAAAGGTTTAGGACATCTACAGATGGCAATAACTGTAAAAATACAAGTGCACAACCAAAGAAACAAGATATTTTAAAAATAATTTTAAATTATTCCTGATACAAAGTTACTCCAGTCACTGGCCGTATTCTATCTAAAATTGTCATTCACATTTGCTAAGCTGGCACCCATATAGCTCTTTCTCTTAAAACTACCTTGTAATATTTATTCTATTACCTTGCTGTAGATAACATACGTTGGCTTCCCAAAAAGTTATTCAGGAATGTTGGGCTTGTACTCCTCAATTCTCTGGCCACTGCACCAGCACAAGGCAGAGCAGCGTGGGAATTAAACCAAACAGTACCAGCTGTCCTCACTGGAGTATTTATCAAGTAAAGACACTTCTCATTGCACAACAACAAATTGTGTTTGTAAATACAGTACTCCCTCCACTTGTGCTCCATCAGAGGAGTCTTCAGACACAGCTACAGTTCCCAAAATTGTTTGCAAAGCCTCTCCTGAGTGTGGTTGTTTGCACTTCACTACTTGCATAAACCAGTGCTATCACATCATTTCTCCAGGGAAAGCAAAGCTTTCATAAACCACTCCATAAACCAAATGTCCATCCTGTAATAGTGTTAAACAAAAATAAAAATCAAATTGTCACCAAAGAATGTGAAGAGGCAAATACAAAAAAAACCCTCAAAACCAGAAACAATTCTCTGAAAGATCACTAGGATAGTAATTTCCTTTTGTAAATACAGAAGATGGTGGGTTTTTTTACAAAGAAAAATTCATCTATCTGAACTCAAGATAATTCTGAGTCTCATTGCTGCCATCATAGCTGTATCAGTCCTATGTTACCTTTGAGATTTAGAGAAAGCAGCACTGAGACTGTCAAAGAAATTGTTTTAGTCAAAAGCTCCTGGGATCCTCTACTGGTTTTGGCTGGGATAGAGTTAATTATCTTCACAGTGGATGGTATGGTGTTGTGTTTTGGATTTGTGCTGGACACAGGGTTGATAACGCAGAGATAATTTTGTTATTGCTGAGCAGGGCTTATACAGAGCCAAGGCTTTTCGTACTGCCATGCTGGCAAGGACGCTCAGGGTGCATGGGAGACTGGGAGGAGACACAGCCAGGACAGGTGACCCCAACTGACCAAAGGGATATTCCAGACCATATGACATCATGCTCAGTATGGAAAGTGGGGAGAAGGAGGAAGGAGGGAACATTTGGGGTGATGGAGTTTGTTGTCCCAAGTAACCATTATGCATGGTTATCCCTGCTCTCCTGGGGATGGCTGAACACCTGCCTGCCCATGGGAAGCAGTGAATTAATTTCTTGTTTCTCCTTGCTTCTGTGTGCAGCTTTTTCTTTCCTTATTAAACTGTCATTATCTCAATCCACGAGTTTTTTAGCTTTTATCCTTCCAATTCTCTCCACAATGCCGCTGTTGGGGGAGTAAGCAGCTTCATAGAGTTAAACCACAACAGATCTCAAAGAACATTTAACCATTAAAGGGTTCATATATATATTTTTTAATGTGAAAAGTTCACAGAATTACTGGTATACCCTTTCGCTTTTTATTTATTTCTCTCTGAAGCCTGTTAGACCCTGCAGCTAATTTCCTCTTTCCATGTACAGTAATAAAAGTACTTCAGTACATCAACTTCTTATCACCATCTGCTGTAAAATTGATAACGGATCCCAGCTTCAGGAGTCACTGTGTCTAGGAAGAGTTAATATATCCAGCATTCTCTGCTGTCTTTGGCTAGCTTCTTATCTTTTCCTGCCCATTACATCTCTGAACTTCCTTTGTATTGCTGACCAGGTGAACTGAGATACCCAGATCTGTTTTCCAGTTCATGCTGTTGAGCGATTGTGGACCAGGAGTCCACTCAAGTAATAAATGCAGAGGAAAGTCTGAATACCAGATTTTCTGAACAGATCCTCCTTTCTAGGGACCAGGAAAAAAAGAATCTGATCAGCACAAGAGGTTCACCTGCCTAACAGCTGTGGGCAACCCTTATAGAGGACAGAGGTGAGATTGGACCAAAAACAGGATTTCATAATTTACATGGCAGTAAGCAAGAAACTGTATTGAACCATATCAGCAATTCCTACACTAAATAAAGAAGTACAAAGTGCCTGACACATGCACCATCACTAATTAGAAGCAGAATGTTACCCCTTTCAGTCTCAAGCGCTCCAGAGGGCAAGCAGGACCCATCTTGGCCACTGTATAAATGAAAGAGGGGTTCTATCTGCTTTCCTACTCCATTCCTCTCCAGAGGCAGGCTGTATGCCCAAAAATTATTTGTTTGAACACTCACAGACCTGTACCTTTTTGTAACCAAAACAATAGGTAGAGTTATAGAAAACTGAGAGAAGGAAATCTCACCCTCTTCCTCTTTTTATTTCCAGCCAAAATCTTCAAAAACTTTGCCGGCTACCCTGAACTAGCCTTGCTGCTTTGAAATCCACATAGAAAACTAGAGGAAAAAAAGTCTCTTTTCCATTCCTGTCCTTATTCCTCACTCTCACTTACCCACACTGCATAAACCCCCCCAACATATGACATGAAAAAAGAAATTTCTCTGTGTTTTGAGAGAATATGGTGTTAGAAAATTTGAATGAAGTACTCGGGTTTAAACTGGACCACAAGGGCAAGTGACCCACATGAATGGCAGCTAAACTAGAAGGCTGTTTTCTTACATAGTGATGTTAGCTGGACAGTTTATGGCAGAGTAAGAGACCAGATCAAATCCAAGGTATTGGAAAAAAATTAAAGCTCCAGAAGAGTAAAGATGATGGTCCAGTGGGACTCACTAAAGGTTTAGGCAATTTAAGAGAAGCATATTGAAGATCAAATATGGCAAGGAACCATAAAAATCCTTCTAATTTACCCTTGACTTAACTGTTTTAAAATTCTTTGTGGGCTAGACCAGACTGTGACTAAACTGTTTCACCGGGGTCTTAATTCGCATAAGAGCATCTGACAATGTCAAACAAATGGCTTTTTAGAGCTAAGACCATGAAGAATTGGAGAATTCTAGCAAGGGAAAGACCATGTGGTCACAAGCCTAGAAGAGATTAGAGGGAAGAGCAACTTTCAGACATGTAATGGTTCTAGGCTTCTTACCTTAGTCACACAAGCAACCCAAGCAAGTAAGCTGTACGCTGGAGAGGGTGTGGGGAAAGCACGCTACATTTCCAGCAACACCCACATCCACACACACCATCCTTAGGGCAGTGCATACAGTGAGACAACAGCTGGGAAAATACTCAGAACCATGGCAACTTTCCTTGCAAGTGAAAAGCAAAATACAACCTGAAAGAGGTGAAGAGCTGAACTTTCCACAGGCCCAAATTACAGCAAAAGTTCAGTTTCCTTTTTCTTGTCCTTTTTCTTCAGTTCCCTGATTTCTCTTTTTTTTGACATCTGCCTTAGACACCTGGAATCAGCTGAGATGATGCCAAAATAAGCTGGAATGCACATAGGAGGACATCTATTTCTCTTGCTTTCTATAGAGAATATAAACACACTGTTTTCAGAAAAGCGTGGACTTCAAAAGGCTGAACAATTACAGCAAGTTCTCTAAGAGCTTAAGTCTTCAATGTTATCAGTGGCAGTAACTACTAAAAGGCCAGGTGCTGATCATACTTAATGACAATTTTTTTTTCTGCATAGCATTGCAAGAGTTCTTAGGTGGTTGCTTTCCAATGCAATTTTGACAATATTGAGGTTACAAATGATTTAAAAAAAAATAAAAACCTGGAGAAACTAATAATTAAGTAGTTGTCTAGGTGACTTAAATAAGTTTTCTGCCAGTGAATACATTCAGCTCTCTCCTTTTAGCACAGAAGGTGGCACTTGTTTTGGGTCTATTGGGCATTAAAGCCATGTAAAGAACTAGACACATCAGAGTGTGCACAGCTTAGCATCAAACATGTTGGTCAGATAATACCATTTACAAGCATCGTGCCATAGCCCAGGAAACAGCACCAGAGCCACTTGCAAACAGAATAAGGTACCTAAATACACCATGGAGATAAATGACCAGGCAATTTTTAAAACGTATGTATAAAGTAGATTATTCATGAATCTAAAGAAAAAAAGAGGAGGAGGTAGAGCTTTCTGACATTTTCCCCTTCTCCTTTCTGCTCCAATCCCCCAACCCACAGTCATCTGTACCTGTCGTTCACTGACTCCTGGGGAGTCAGGAAGATGAAAGTGTGATAAAATAGTGGACCTGCTATCACTCTCTGCTTTGTGTTAGCGTGGTTACTTTGTGTTAGCATGGTTACTTCTCTGGATTTGACAAGTCAATTTGTGTCTCCTCTTGTTTCTTCTGAGCAGAGACATTATGTGCTCATTTTCATGTGACTTTTTCAGGGGGTGGAACTAATCACTTCTAACTTTATCTGCTTGGCAACCACACCAGTACACGCTGCATTATTACACTACAAGGCTAGCTATATTTACTCTAAATAGGCCTATATGTAGGACAGCTCTCTCATATAGCATGACAGCAGTAATTCATAGTTCAGAGACACAGAATGGGTAAAGGCTCCTCCCTCACTCTTTGTTTCCACAGCTATGGACTTTGCCTCAAATCCTCTACAAGTTCATAGTTTAGACTGGGATTTGAATAGCATGCTGACCTATTGTTGTTTAAAATACACACAGCTTAAAAGTTGTACTGAAAAAGACAATAAAACTGCAAATTCCTGTTTCCCATCTCCTGTTCCCTTGCAATGAAGGATCCTAAAAAATTGTTTCTTCTCCCTCTGCGGGAAGCCCATTGTGCCTTTCCCAGTTCATTCTCATGAAGTTCATTTACTCAAAGGATCAGACTCCCAGAGAGAGAGAAGAAGCTCCAGGTGCATTTTTCTCAGCATTACTCCATTTCAACACATACAATAGAAAACATCAGACTGGCACTGCTGCTGCTTCCTTTACAAGGCTGACTTCCTGAATATAGCATTCTGGGTTTAGTGAAATACATTTAGTGATAAGACGTATTGATGGTCACATGTAGTTCTCAGCAAAACAGAAGACAGAAGTTTTCTTTCTTTCTGAGTTCTCAGAGAAAGTATGTAAAAAATGGGAAAAAAATAAAAAAGAAAAAGACTGTTTACTGGAAATCCACCTTCATGACCTTTATAGAGTGGGTTTCTAACATACCAGAAATAGTCAAGAGACAGAGAATACTTTGCCTGCTCTAAAAAGAAAAAAATGTTCCTCAACAAGACCCCTCATTTGTCTGCTGGGATGCCAGCATCTGTCAGTAACACTCCTTCCTTAATTTTCTCCTTTTCTCAGAACAATTTCTTGGTAAATAAATACAGAGCACCTCTGTACAGTCTGCCAGTCTCCTGGATCTAGGCTTAAATAAAATGCAAGTGATTTGGAGTACTACATTCTACAGTATCAAATACTTCTTCAGTCTGACCAAAGCTGTGATCCTTTTCTTAGACCGTATGACTTTTATAGTCATAACCCTACCAGTGTTGAAAAGATGAGGACTGTGCAATTTTCATCCTGTGATGAGACAACGGTTGTTCTATAAAAATAAAAGTGCCAACACTGTGATGGATCTGCAGCTGAGAGCACACCCTCTGTTCCATTTTAGCTCTGATTCTCTGTGCATATCTTTGGAAATATTCAATATCCCACTCACCTTTTCCCCTCCACCCTCACTTTCTAGAGTTTTTGATTAAACATGTGTCCTACACTTGCAATCTGCTATCTAAATCCCATCCCTCAGTGCAGGTACACTACTGTTCTGTTAAAATTATGTCTCCCAGCTACACATTGCTCCCTCTTCTATCAGAAAGATGTCATGGCTGCATTAAAACCTCTCCCTACAAACTCTTCTTAGGGCTAGCTATTGCTGGATCTATCATCTAGCCAGGGAACTATCAGCCCCTCAACACTGTTAGGCAAGTATCCGCAGATTAGAGCAAGGCTCTTGAAAGGTCACTGTATCAGTCAGAACTATCCTGAACTATCCTGCCATTACACTCCTACTTTCTTACAGGAAAACAGAGACCAAAGATACACACAGTCAGATTCTGAATCATCAACATATCCTTGGTACTGTCAGAGTCTCCACAGAAGGAATCCAAGAAAGGAAAGGTAAAGTAACCTCCACAAGGTCACTAACATCCAGGAAAGTATGAAACCAGAGATAAGAATCCAAAATCTTTAATGGCTGGACTCAATGATCTTAGAGGTTTTTTCCTACCTTAACAATTCTACGATCTTTGAAAGAGGTCTCCCTGTTGGAGACTGAGAGAGAAAAAGTCATTGATTAAATGTGACCTCACCCAAAGGAGGCATCAGCCCCAAGTCCTTGTAACTAAATGGAAGCATAAACTTTACCAAATACATCTGGACCACTACATAACAAAAAAAGGAAATTGGGTTTCTTCTGATATACAAGATGCATTTAGCAGTTTCCCTCTGCAGCTGTTAATGTCACTTTTCTGGTAGAAGCATTAACAATACCTCTCCCATCCCAGCCATATTCATTATTTTTCCACTGCTGTGCCTGTTTCAGTTATTGAAAACTTATTCACCTCTTTCTTGGAGCTAATGGCATGTTTTCATCACTATCCAACAATAAGAGTGCAGTATTTATCATGACTTTTTGCCTGCACCTCTGACATAAGCCCTGAGCATATGAAAGCACTCTGTATGTCACTCTGGCTCATACCGATGACCCTTTTTGTTTTCACAACACATCTCCTGCTTAATCTGTAAAAACTTCCATTTTTTTTTTTCACAGTATCACATAACCCGGGTGCTACTTTGTCTCAGAAATGGGAAGCTTTTGACATTTACTTTCCAGTGTACTGTTTCCACACCATTAGTCATATAAGTGAACCAACTAGTCTGTCAAAATATTTTGCCCCCTGCTGCTCTCCAGCACCTCTATTAATATAACACAATTGGGCTTGGATTTATAAGAATTTAGTGATTAAAAATGTATTCCAAATAGTTAAACCTGCAAGAAATGTCAATTAACTAACTTTGCCGTGTAATGCACGAAACCACTTACACGCAAATACAAAATACGTTCAGTGGTTTGGTGGCCTCTCCTCCCATGTTCCCCTTTTTGCTGCTTTGCAAGAGAAAGAGGAGCAGGCACACCCAGAACTGTGTCTGGGTATACAGAAGTAACTGCAATACCTATCAATGAGTTAACCACACACACAGCACTGCTACAGCAGTGCAGCTCCAGAATCAATCATCAGTGAAGATCAGGCACCTAAGAACTGGGTCTCGCAGCTGCCTTCTGTTACTCCAATCTTTTACTGCCTCCTCTCTGCCCTCCCTGTTAGCAGGAGTCATCAATTTCCTTTTCCTTTGGGACAGGAAATGTTTGAGTCAATGCTCCGTCTCTTCCCCAGGCTGTGCAGCTACAGTGTGGGAGGCCCAGCATTTGTGTGACTGCCCTGCTCAAATATGCCCCAACCTCCACTTTCTCCTCAGGGCCTGTGGGGACCTTATGGCCCTGGGCAGCCTGCATGGGGACTCCCAGCCACCGCTTGCCGTGGGCCCAGCGGCTGCAGCTCAGGTCAGGGTGCGTGCCCAGCCCTGCCCTACGCCAGATGCTCAGGGTGGGCAGCCTGTCTCCAGCCTGCCCCTGGGGCCTTTCTCCTCAACAAACCTTGGACACGGTGCTGGAGGGTTCAGCTCCAGGCCTGTCTCCTGCTGCTCCCAGCTGGACCCTGGCCATGTCAGAATTGTCACTGAAGCCTGTCACCTGCCTGCCTCAGACACCAGGGAACAGCACCCCAACCGTAAGTGCATCGCCTGAGATGGGGTCACCCTGTCTCTCAGCTCAGCCCACCACACAGAGAAGCCCTGCTGGCATGAGAGGGAGGGTGTGAATGAAACAGCAGAGATTATAAAGATGAAGAAAAATTGGCAAAAGAGAACCTCAGCCTCCAGCGTGTTCTCTCTCCCAGGACTAGCACACTTGACAGCACCTTTGAGCCAAGCATCTGTTAGTTCCTGCCTAGTCCAAGAAAACTGGCAAACCCAAATCCTGCCATAACTCAGAGGCTAATGAATCCTCTAGCATTTGCTGCTGCCAAAACTCAGGACTGACTGCCCTCTGCAGTGTTATTTTTTCCTCTAGTGCTAGATCACCCTGGAATGGATTGTTCTACTTAGATTAACCACAGGATTGTTCATGCTGTAAATTAAAGATCCCTTTCTGTAGCTTTGCATTTTCTGGTCTTTGTGCTATAAATCTCTCTAGCTGTGTTGCTGATGTACCTGGCACTTGCCAAATCATTTTCCTAGAAACATATTTCTATAGCTACAGCTGTGTCCATAACTAACTCGCTGTCACAGCTTGTGTCTGTACAGCTTGTGTCTGTAATCCTTCTATGCTCTTTTGAAGCTAGCACAGTCCTGTCAAATGGCTACCTCTCTCTTCTGATAAGCTCTACAAGCAAACAGCAAGGCATTTTTAAAAAATTCTATCCTCAAACTCTGTAATTCCACTATCTGGTTATAAGGCGTGGTATCTAGCACAACTATCCTAGATACCTATCCATCTGCATAAGATATATTGAACACATCAGACCCACAGTTCCAGTGGCTGTCCCTTTCTCTGCTCATTTTTGCAAGCAGGAACATGACAAATCCTTGTCTCTCCAGCAGTAAAATGCCTTTCCTGCAATAGGCAACAAAATTGAGGGTTGATTACTTTCTCTCACACTGAAGCTTTCTACCTTCTGGCGCTGGATCTTTTTTGTTCTCTTTTTTAGTTTGTCTTTGGATTGCAGTCAGGACTTCTAATAGCACAAAAAGATGAATGAAATCAGTCATAACAGCCCTGAGAGCCGGAGCAGCAACACCATACTTGACCTTTATTTCAATAGGAAAGCAGTTAAATAAATATTTTACTTTTCCCCCCAAAACTCTGCAACACAACTGAGCAAAACTAAATAACTTGCTTTTTCTACAATTTCAACCATTCTATAAAGCAAAAAGTGGTATATGGTCTTTCTAACTGCTCACTCTGAAAGCACCAGACACAAATCACACAGCACCTCTTACTTTTGTACAGAACATCCTCCTGTCAGTGGGCAATCTCATTCACGATGTGTAGCAAGTGTGCTGACAGCCCCACCACACACTGGTGAGTTAATCCCTCCAAAGACTCACAGCTGGAGCAGGATATGTACTAACAAACATAATCATAGTAGAACATCTTCACAGAAAGACAACCTGCCTGTCAAACCATCCCAAGGAAATGTTCTAGAGACAATCTGCCCTCTGACCCTTGCTAGCTGAACTTAGCTCATGTTTTATTTCTGATTGCATGGCATCACAACAAGAGGTACAGTATGAATATGGAAAAGATTTCCATCATCCAGAATTCTTCTCATGACATGAAAATGACAGGGCTTGTCAGCACCTCCTCCCAACCTGCACCGCCTCTCTCTCTGTCACCTAAAAGCTAGTCAGAATATAACCCAAGGAAATGACAACCAGCCCTCTAAGGATGTGGTCTGCAGAGCAGTGCTGACAAAAAAGCACAAGCCAAGGGGAGGAAAGAAACTATTAAATAGCTGAGAGATGACACATTTCCTCATTAGTCCAGCAGACAGCCTATCAATGGGTATTACCTTACGTTTCAGCGTGATTTGTGAGAGCAAGGAGTGGAGCTGCACAGGATGAAGAGGTGCCAGGGGATCTGCCATCACCATGGTAATGCTGGCATACCACTCACACCTCAGCAGCCTTGGTCTCCCTTGTCTCAACAGAACCCAGCAAGACTTCTTTTTTTTTTTTTTTTCCCTAACAGATTGTGATTCAATCACCACAGAAGCAAGAGAAACTCCTCTCTTTACTCTTCAGCTGATGTTATGCTCTGAATGGCTTTTATATTGCATGAACTACATGGAGACCTGCCTTCTCTTCAGCACTGAGGCCTGAAGGATTAGGGCAAAGGTGGTCTGCTTTCTGTAAAACTGCTGCCTTCCCCACGTGGCAAGGGACATCCCCATCAGCTGTCCTGCCTTCCCCAGGTGGCAAGGGACACCCATAGACATGCAGAAGGTGACTGTCCCACCACCACCCAAGCCCTCACTCCAAACCATCATCAGCAACAGCCCCACCACTGCTCTGAGCCACACCACTACCAGCAGCACCCCCACGGTTGGAATTTGTCCTGCTGAGCACACAGCAGGGCTCCTATGTCCCCTTCTCCTGCCCACGCTCACCCAGCTGGTTACTGTGGGAAGCTGTCACGAGCCTTGCTGAAGTCAGAGCAAGTGGCAGTCATTGCTCTCCCCTGGTCCCACTGGGACAGTCACGTCCCCAAAGCAAGGCTCATGCTTTTCCCAGCACAACTTCTCCTTAGTGAAGCTGTACTGCCTGGACACTGTCACTTTGTCCTTCACACGCCTCCAAGCATCTTCTGGCACATATTGTCCCTAGTCCTCCTGGAGAATGAAGGAGGGGTGATCAGCTGGTTGTTTCTGAGATCCTCTTATTTGACTGTCTTGAAGATGGGCCCAATGCCTGCTTTTTTCAAGTGCTCATGAACTTTCCTTCATTGTCATGACCTGTAAGGTGACAGCTAGCAGCCCCCACAGTGACTTCCATCAACTCCATCAGCAGCCTGGAATGCAGCTCCCTTTCATCACTTGGATTTGTGGATGCCCATTTGGCTTAGCCACTCCCTAACTGTACCTTCTGTAGGCAATGCTTCATATCATGGGCACTGCTAGTAGGCTTGGCAGCTGGGAGGCTTGAGGACACACCTTACTCCTGGGAATTGAGAGAAAGCATAATTCTGCGGTTTATTGATCTGGTTTCTTCCTCCTGATGACTCTCACCACCTTATGTATGCTGCTGGAATTTTACTTCTCTTCTGACTTGGTCAAATACATTTCCTTTCAAAGGAGGAGAGAGCATTTAATATCCTAGGTTACAGCATGTAACTCTTTGCTTCCTTTCAACTTCTTTGAAACTGAAGTGATATCAAAATAATTACATCTTTCTTTCTCCGATTTCAGGATATTTGTGGAATTTTTTTTTACGAACAGTAGCCCTAGCCATTCCCACAGCAGTCTTACCAGTTTTTCATGAAATTCTGACTTATCTTTCATTACAAAAATATGTTTTCCAAAAAAGCACAATACAGAAATTTAATTCAAAGTCTTCCATTATTTCTGACCAGACTGCAAACAGATCAAGACACATCCTACAGAACTGCTATCTTAAATAATTATTTCTATATTGAACTTCTAGACATTGAAACTGTTTTCTTTGCCCAGTACTGTGTAGAAAATCATCCTTTTTAGCTCCCACGTGCATTTCACTGTTGCTAGTTTTGGTATTCAAAACAAGAAATGTGTTGTGTCAAGAACAAATAGAGCTTGATTTACCTCTAGCTTGCATCCCTAATCTCTTTGGTATGCTACAAACCATTCTCAACTCTACTATCTTCCTCCTGAACATTAATAATCAGGAAAATTTCAGAGCTGGACTGATTTTTCTAGATGTGCTCGTCTTACTTCAAAACAAGATAGGGATCACATGCACAGTATTTTTTCAGCTTCACTTTTATGTACACATAAATAACAGAATATAGACAAATCAAGATGAGATTAACAACAGGAAAAATTTTCTTTTGGGCTCAGATGAATCAGACTTTTAGTAAGATACTGAAAGGTTCTTGCAACTAGAAAAGTTTCAAGCTCCATGTTTTTTTAGAAAAAACGTATTAATTCCACACCAGTTGCTTTGCCTCCCTTTTTGTCTTTCCATGCTGAAAGACAGGTGAGATGAAATTTTTATTCCCTAGTCACACACACGGCAACAGTAGCCTTTCTGGAATTGTTCAACAGTACAGCCTCAACATTTTGAGGGGCACTGCTCTCCAAAAGTTGGTTAAATAACTACCTTAATTTTGGGAACAACATATTATCAGATTTCAAAGACCCCAAAAAAATAACACAGGTTCCCACACAACAAGAAGACCGTTAAAAAAAAAAAAAAAAACAAAGAAAATCAAACAAAAACCCCCAACCCCCCAAAAAACCCCAAAAAACCCCCCACCAACCAAAACAAAACCCAAAAAACAAACAAAAACAAACAAACAAACAAACAAACAAACAAACAAACAAACAAACAAACAAACAAACAAACAAACAAACAAACAAACAAACAAACAAACAAACAAACAAACAAACAAACAAACAAACAAACAAACAAACAAACAAACAAACAAACAAACAAAAAAAAAACCACACAAAAAAAACCTCCAAAGCCTAAAATTACTAATCTTTATGTGTCTAAAACAAGCAGGCACACAAAGATAATTTTGGGCTTATGGTACAACTTGGATAGCTTATAGTTTACTTTCTAGAAGCTTCTACTCTGATTTAAAATGCACATAAAAGATTCTGTGTCCAAACATACACTTTCCAACACTGACCAACGTATTTACCTACCTCAGAACTTCAGGAAAACATTCTCACTTTTGAGGAGAAAAATGAAAGAAAAAACAAACAACAATTTAGAAACCATTGCTGAAAAGGCCCACATATCCTCAGATTAGATCCAAGATCTGATTTTATCTTCAAATATTCAATGGCCAACAAAAGAAAGAAAAAAGAGGAACACTCACTATATTGCTAAAAGAATGTGTTTTATCCTTCATGTTTAACTCACCTAGCTTATGGAGATTTTATGCTAAATAAACAATAGTGTTGCTCTAGAGAAATTGTCTTTAAAAAAAAGTAGCAGATAAAGAAAATATATGGCCCAAAAACAGATTTTTTTTTTCTGTCGTTGGAGAAAACTTTTTGAGAAAACAACATCAAATAGGACTGGTGAGGGGTTTCTTTCCTGCTTGTGTGGATGATAACTTACACACACATAGTGTTGTAGGAGAGACTCTTATGTGAAAGGAATGGCACAGAAACTTACTGCAACAGGAGTCACTGCTGCCAGGTCTATTTAGAGACCTCAGGCAGTAAAGGAGGATTCTAAAATCCCTTGCTCAGCTGACACTCAAGACTATAGTTATGCAAGAATTCTGCAAGTCTTGACAATATTTAGATGCATGAGAGTTATTTCTGCACATCCACAGAAGTATCAAAAAAATTTCAAATAGACAGAGCATCTTGGACTATTGTTCACGTGTCAACACAAATGAGATATGACACATTGTTTTGCCTTAATCCTTGAGAGCTCACTCTTGTCATAAACCTCAGAGCTTACTGGGTATTTCTCAACAACACCCATGTCCCACGGGATTACAGCTTTTTTTGAGAGTGAGTTCACAGGAGAGGTAAAGGCATGAAACACTGCCATCAAAAAAGGAGCTCTAACTTTGGAAATAGGATTCAGAAGTTCAACTCCTTCCTCATTCATTTTTCAAAATTAATATTCCTCAGGCAAAGCCTAAAAATAATACATAATTTTCATAATACAATAGATTTAGAAATGGTGGCTTGATCTCTCTGAAATTTAAGTGTGGAAAGAGTACTGTTTAGCAGTTTCAATAGAAAGACATTACAAAACAATATAATCCAATTCAGGTTTTTGGAGTATGTAAAAGTAGAGCTTTTGTTATAGTATTAATCTAACTCAGTACAGCACCCATGAATACACTTTTGCTCTTCAGACTTGTAATTAAAACTTGAAACTCCCCACACAATCTAAAATAATCAAGAACACAAAAAATATGTTTTCTTCACTATAGCAGCACAACTGTAAGCTCTCGTAAATGTGGGGTATAATTTAAATGCTAGTCCCTTTGAAGTGTTTGTATACTCTTTTGTCCAAAAAACTGATGAATTTTGACCATAACGAATTAAACTCGTTTAATCGAGATACTAGATATTTATATAAGGCTACTTCAGTAATTTCCAGATGGCAGTCTTTAATCATTGGAACACTAAGATTCCCTCCCTCCTCACAGTGTCAATCTCTGTGAAAAAAAAAAAACAAAAACAAAAACAAAACAAACCAGCAACTCATTTTAAGACACTTTAGTTTCACTTTGAAGCATGCAAAAACATTAGTTGGAAGACAACACTAATGGCAAAGGTGGCAGTTTCTATTCCTAGCCTTCCATGTATCACATAAACTAACTCATGTCTGACTTAGTTCTAGGACTTTGGCCCAAGCAAAGCACACTTTGCTTCTCCCAGTTCTTCCATATGTCACATACACAAACCTCTATAAAGGAGACAGCCTGATACAGCTTAAGTAAAAAAAATTAAGTTTCTCTCATTTCAGTCACCCTTCTACTAGGAATCCAAAGCTTTTGCATTCAGACTGCCAATAAAATCCAGAGGTACATACATCACTCACCTCCAAAAGAGCCCATTTTTTAAAATGGGTGTTGCCCACACTTAAGGAGGAGGCTTTTCTGATTAAACACCGTGGATCACTGTAATTTCAACAAACGGGGCTGTCTGTGGGTATTCATTCACTCTTTCTGTGTCATTGATTACAATGAAGAAAGACCAGAACAATTTATCACAAGATCTCAAACAAAAGCATGTCAATTCATAGTTAGATACATCCCATACAAAAAGTCTTATATTATTTAACATCAGCTTTTGCTGTTGCTTCAGTTTCTTCTTTCCTAGGTTCTCCTATAATTATCAGTGCCATGGAAAAAAAAAGGTTGATGAAAGGTCTAGAGAACAAGTCATCTGAGAAGCGGCTGAGGGAGCTGGAGTTGTTTAGCCTGGAGAAAAGGAGGCTCAGGGGGGACCTTAACACTCTGTACAACTGCCTGGGAAGTAGGCTGTAGTCAGGTGGGGGTCGGTCTCTTCTCCACAGCCACAAGCAACAGGATGAGAGGAAATGACCTCAAGTTGCCCCAGGGAAGGTTTAGGCTGGATATTATCAATTTCTTCATTGGTAAGTTTGTCAAGCAGTGGAACAGACTGCCCAGGAAAGTGGTTGAGTAACCATCCCTCAAAGTATTTAAAAGATGTGTAGGTGCAGCACTGAGGGACATGGTTTAGTGCTGGACTTGGCAGTGTTGAGTTCAGGGTTGAACTTGACAAATAAAGGCATCTTCTCCTACCGAAATGATTCTTTGCCTCTTTCTTTCTCTCAACACACCTAGCAGACTCCTTTTTCTGTGTTTGGGAAGACCACTACAGCAGCACCAGCAGAAGAGGGAGTTGAAGAGCAAGGGGAGGAAAGTTAACAAAAGGGATGAAGGCAGCTTCCCTAAATGCCCAGACAACCCTGCACTACAAACCAACTGCAATAGCTGCCCAATGGGAGCAGATAAAATGGTGTTCCCCTTTTGGATAGGCATTTATCCAAGAACAAGGTTTAAAGAACCAAGTACCAATTCTTTCCTCATGGAAAGGCATTCAGATTTCTGTACCAAAACAGAATAAAGAGAGTTTCAAAATTTTCACACAAAACTTTCACTTCATTCTGAAGGGGAGAGCATTGGAAGGAACAAATAAATCCCAATATGAAAACTTTAGTCTCATCCTTAAAGAAAGGCCATGGCTGAACTGAACTGAGTCACATAGTAAGCCTGTGTCCAAGTATCTCTTGCCTTCTCTGAGCAGTGTCTGCATCAGTCAAGCATTTGTAGAGTCTTCACTGATTTTTAGACGTCCCACATGAAGTTTGGTAATATTCCTTTTATTTTTTTTTTTAATAACTCCTTTATGTTTGCTCTCTTATTCCTTTTTCTCCATAGATACAGTAGAATTTCCTATTCTAAAACTTTCTCTAGCATATGCCAGTGTAAAAGCACCAAAAATCAGATTTGCCTGTATATTAACAGAGTAACAGAATTTGTAGCAGGCCAGGAAAATGTCTCCTGTCTTCTCCACTCAGCAAAAAACCTGCAGATTCTGGAACACCACGTTATATGTCTAATGTTATTTGTCTCAGATCTTGAGAAGCTTGTTTTAAATCCCAGCTTCTAGAAAGCAGAATCAAGTGGGAAGTGTACCTTCCATTCAAAAATAAACCAATGCTTTTTTATACCTTAATTTTGTGGAGAGTTTGGCCACACCTAGTAGAGAAGAGGGGGTAAATTCCAAACTCTTTAATATTTCTTGATTATATACCAGAACTACATGACTATTTTTCTTTCACAAAGATTGTAGATGGCAACATGAAACCAAATATATGAATTTATTGTTGACTAGCACCATTCTAGATTCATAACCAGTCAAAGGGTCAGCATTGGCATGGGGTGCAGTCAAGCTATCTGCCTAAGCTGTGTGTCCTTCAGAGCATTGAAAACCCAGACTTTTCCTATGGTTTTGCCTAAGCTTCTGAGAAGCTTTAGATCAGATCTGCCTGCCAACTCTTGCTGAAGACAAAACACCCTCAGTTACAAGAAATTCAGTTGTACTCTGCAATGCCTTGTGAAAACATTGCTGATCAGTCTTGATGATGCACACAGAAATTAAATCTCATCTCCATAAGGGTATTCTCTCCATCACAGAAATTAAACTGAAAGAAGGAAAACCAGAGTGACACCTTCTCAAGCCAATGGAAGAGATCGGTGCTAGGGACATTAGTAGGGCCATGGAATTCTTACCCCTGCATTTCACCTTTCCTGGCTCCTCTACTTTCAGGGGCAGCTGTGACATTAACATCTACTCAGGAACTTAGGTGGGACGTTCAGCAACAGACATGGGCTGAGGTTCTTTCCTATCTCCTTGTCGTGAGAAAACCACCTGAATTTGTTTTCACATCTCTCACTAGAAAGCACAGGAAATATAAATGCTAGAGTAAAAACGAGCAAGGAGCCAGAAGATAGCAGCCAACAAATTAAAAAATACCAACTGAATTGGAAGTAGTAATTCATTCCTATATTTCCAGTGTAGAGATGAAAAACTGTGCCAACTACAAACTCCACAAAGCAAATGGTACTCCATCAATGCCACAGGGAGTAAAAGGTTTGGCTGAAAAATAGAGATGAAGACCAATATCATTATCATAAAAACACAAATAAATGGCTCCATGAATAGGCACCCATTTAGTGCTTAATATTGCAATAATACATTTTTGTTGCTCTTCCATAGAAAATTTATGCAATAGTAAACTATTTCTTACTATGTGAGTGACCACGCGCTGGAACAGGTTGCCCAGAGATTGTGGACTCTCTCCCTGGAAATACTCAAGAACCGTCTGCACACAATTCTGTGCAATGTGCTCTAAGACGGCACTGCTTGAGCAGGGAGGTTGGACCAGACGACCCACTGTGGTCCCTTCCAACCTGGCCCATTCTGTGCTTTTCATTATTTCACCATAAGATTTTAGAAACCATCCTTAAGTCAAAAGCTTGCACCACTAGTGAAATCAGAGTGAGCTGTGATGACTGAAAACATATTCCATCCATCCTTTTCAGCTGCCCATTGTTGTCTACAACAGATTCCTACCATGACTGCTTAGCCAAGGAGAGGTCTCACAAGGCTGAATTTGTCCTCATCTATAAGTAAAACCAGCCAGCTTGATGTTGACTGTGCTTAAGTGTGAGCCTCCAGTCACAGCCTGGATTATAACATCAGTAAACCCAGATGGTACCCAGATGCTGCTCACCACCCAGCCCAGCCTGCTTTCTCTTCCTGCCGGGTAAACTTTCTTTCCTTCTCAGGCAGGCAGGCAGGCAGAGCCTTGCAGAACCCAGTTCAGCCAGAACGGTCTGAGTTACCCAACAAGAGGCCAACCTGTGAATGGAGGCCTGACCTCAGCCTTGAACAGTTTCAGCCAGTGAATAGGCCCTTGGAATCAGAGTAGGTTTCATGGGATGGCTGACAGGAGCTGATGGCTTGCTAGTACAGAAAGGATCAGTCCCATTCCCAGTCATATCTCTCCCCCACCCTGCCTTATCCTACATGGGACAAACTCTGGCAATTAATCGTTTCACTATGGGGTTAAAAGAGCTCAATGAACAACTCTAAAACTACCCAAACATCGGAGAGTTTTCTGCCAACTGGCAGGGAGGCGTGCAGCCAAGAGTTGGGAAGAGCAGGTATCAGGTCCATCTCTTTTAGTGACTAAGTGCTAGTAGGCCAGCCTAGCCCCTCTTAGCACGGTATCCTATGCCTTGAGGTGAATTGTTCCACATAAAATACAATGTATTGCCATAACAATAAGAACCAACAGAGCATGAGAAATTTTGAATCCACAAAATTTATCTGTATTACCCTGTAGAGGCTCAGTTGGGCTTGGCCTTCCTTGTGCTCTTTTCCCTTCTCTGGAGCCACTGGAATCTCCTCTCTCAGAGGTTCTGCCCCTCTACCTAACATTTTCTGAAGAGTATTAGGTCTTTGAAACTCTCCAAGACAGCTCAGTTACAGACAGAACGGCCAAGCTATCCTGGGGAATATTTGCCATTCTCAGTCCATTGATGACTGAATCTGTCATTGCTGTTTGTCAGAAGACGTGAATGTCAGGATGAATAAATGCTATCCTGAATGTATTTTCTGGCAAAATTATTAGCTAATTAATGTTATGTGCAGCAAACAAAAACTTGTTCAGCACATGGTATTTATAAATTACTCTCTGCAACTACAAATCTGTCACACTAACAAATCAGTTAATTAAGTCATTTAGTGATCAGAGCCAGGAACTCAGATCAGAGACTGCTGAATACTGATGTAATCAGCAATTCAGTTGCTGCACAATAGTTCAAAACATACAATTTTGCACCTTGGCAAAACTCAACATACTCATCTATGAGAAGGATGCCTTGCTTGCTTTGCAAACATCCTGCACATTTAAATTAGCCTTGTGAACAAGAACACCTAAATATCGAGTTTCTCCTAATCACAGTTCAGCAGATTTTATCTTTTAAACACTAGTAAGAGATATTTTTCAAGAGTAGATTTAACTCTCCTGCACAGTTCCAACCTGGTAAAATGCCAAATATTTTCCATATGACAATTATTCTTTAGTAAGGCCATTTGATGGAGACAAACCCATTTTTCAAGTAAATGGATAACAGTCCTACACATGTGAAATGTAATAGTATAAATTTTAGGCTATATAATCTGAATTTGCTGTCAGGATCATGTTGAAATTGCTCAGTAGTAAAAAAAACCCAACCCCCCCACTAAACTTGGAAGTTTTATCTCCTGATAACACAATAAGGTAGGCAGCACTGCAGAAGTAAACTGGCCTAACTGCCAGAAGTTGTAAGCAGCCCAAAATGAATGTGTTGCTGTTGGTTGTCAGTACCATGCCACATATCTGAGAGCAAGAGAAAGGGAAGCGATACCAGTGGCCTTGCAGCCATCGGAGGTGGTGATAGGGTGGTGGTGAATAATAATCATTAACATGACAGAACAGATGTTGCAGGCTTGTGGTTTAACCTCTGTATCTATCCTTCTCAGGCAACAAACGACATGTGCATGTAAGGCCATGAAAGAGCAGAGATGCTTGGGAGATTTGGCTGCTTTCTTGTCTTCCCCTCGCATGCACACCCTGGCATAGGTCATTCCCAATTTTCATTAAGAGAAATTCATGCCACAGAGGCTGTGATGTGGCCCACTGTTAGTTTTCTGTGTCTGCCTACCAGAGACACTGATATTCCCAAAGCTAACTGAGGAACACTGGATTTCACAGCTAGGGCATGGCCTGAAGACAACGATTTGCACTAACGAGGTCACAGGAAACAGCCTTGCCGGATTTGTGTAATACCCACTTCCCATCTGGGAGTGTTCAGCCAAAGCTCTCCAAGTGAGGAAAATGGAGGGGGAAGAGTGATAAGACAACTAATATAACTTCTTACAAGTGTTGCTATTTACACCTTTATACAGTTACCACTGTCTACAGGCAAAAATCATGCTGTTTATGTTCACACATCTAACTTAGGTGGTTGAGTGATAAATCTAGACTTTCTAGCCAAGGAAACCAGTTTCAGAATAGGCCTGGTTGTTTTGGCATGTAATCAGAACTGACAAACCAAAAAGAAAAGAAACTGGGTGAACAATTTTTCAGCAGTGCAAAGCTTTAAATCCTCGGAGTAATAACACTCCTACACCTACTTTATTCCACATTACACCTCTGACTTCCTGTCCTAGTTACACCACCTTCCTTCAGAGGCACTGTTTCTTCTGCCTCTGCTTTTACCACCCCAGTCAGCCGGTCCATTTTCAGTTCTTCTTCAGCTCCCCATGCATTTTGGCTTAACTTGCTGGGTGCTCCAGTGACATCTAGGACCTAAAAGTATCTTTATGAGGAATAAAGAGGAACATCCAGAAGGTGGAGAATGTACCTTGTAGCAGAGGCAGTGCTGTCAATCATGATCCACTTTACAGGAAAATGGGTTATCAGCAAAGGGGGCTTTGCTGATAACCAGAACTACACAGATCTCTCCAGTTTCACTTGTGGGATGGCCACAACTCCTACTTCAGGCATCTAAGCAGAATGACTCAGTTTAGAAAGTGTTGCTAAGACCTGCCAGCATATCTCCCTGTCAGACCAGGCTGTCTCATCTCATCTAATTTATTAATGTTTCTCAAATTTGATTAAATAACCTAAGAAAATATCTCTTGAGGAGCATCCCACTGAAGTACACATCACAGCTGGAGATTCTCTGCATCTTACATGGTGATTTACACATTCCCAGCCTTTCTGTGACAAGAACCTCAGATTCCATTCTCGTTCTCCAGAAACAATCTTTATCCCTCCCCACACCTATACTCTTTCACTTAAAGACAGGACTTCGCTCTTTTCCCATCTCATTCTTCTAAGGAAACTGCTTTCCCATCCTTTTGTGAAGGACCATGCTGTGACTCTAGTGATATGATTAGTTATTCATTTTACAGGAGACCAAGCAATTGTGTATAACTGGACAGAGAATTCACTGTTCCTATGATTGAGGAGTATTGAATCTTAGAAATTCATGATGTGTTTATTTTCTTGTTGCTGCTCTGAAGTGGGGAGACACTACCCCCTCTTGCAGAGGCACAGACAGCTACTGCAGACATACCGAAATGACTGGGGTCTTGTAAAGTGTCCTACAGTTTTGATCCTCTTGATGTCCATAACAAAAGCCCTAAAAAACATGTATGAGGCACATCAGAAAATGTTGTGTGCACAGCTCTTGTCTCAGCAGTCATGAATGTTCAGGGCTAGCAGCTGCACTTGGGAAGTGATCCTGGTTTTTAACACACCAAGTGTGATCCTCTCTGAAACAGACATCAAGCAGTTCCTGAGTTCTTAGGGTATGTGCGCTGCTTTTGAGTTTAGGTCACAACACTGGGTAGCTGACAAATATTACATGAAACATTCTCCATCCCACGCTCTTCAGAATTAATTCTGTAAAAGCCTTTGCAGTTTCTATGGGAGATGGCACATCCACCCCTCCTCTGCTCACCCTCCGGTGGTCACCCACTTCACTCCACAGAGGATTCCACCTCCACTTACAGCTGTTATTTATTCATCCCCAGTGGAAACTGAGGGGATTTCACTCCCACCTGAGACAGAAGCAAACCGGCCAAGCAACATTCAGCACGATTAAGAATTGTGCTCCCTTTTTTCCCAGAATTCGGTTGAAGATGACCAGAATGCAGCTGCGCTGTTCTACGTGCATCTAATCCAGGTTTTTGGAGGAAAACAGGCACAGAAAGAAAAATTTCCCTGGAGAAGGCATCGCATATAGAGCACCATAGTCCTGTGCAGTGCTCATCTTTCCTTTTTGTACTATGCCTGGAATGTTTATATGCTAAAGTCATCTAACAGCACAGCCTACTGACTGTTCTCTCCATCAGACAATTAACTAATATTCCTGGGATCACATTGAGAACTGGGGAGTAAAAAGGAATTTGAGACAGTTTTCAGAAATTTTCCTCTGTGGTTTGATGTCCAGGCTGTGACTCCCTTTGTTCTTAGCCAGATGAAGATCTGGCTCTTCTTAAAGCTGTAGCTGAAGAAATAACCAACAGCACCCCTGCTGTCCAAGGCAAAAATTCCAAACTATTTAATCTGTACTTACTGCTATGAGTGAGCTTCCCACCATCAGACAGGGAAGCAGAGTAACCAATTAGCCGAATTCTCAGCCTCTTTCTGATACATGCACCAATGCTCAAACTCTTTGGGAGTGGAAATCAAATTTCCATAGTCATGTTCTCGGGAGCGTGCCACTTTGCACTTCACAGAACCTTGAAGCCCAGAATGCAGGCAAGATGAAGACAAAGCTGGTTATTTAGAAGGAAGAAGTATAGCAGGAATTTTCTCCTCCACTGCTGCAAATGGTAACACAGGTGCTTCAGGCAGTCTAGGCTTCTGCAACCAAATTCTCAATACACCCAGCTCTGTACCACTTCAAATGATACCCTGAAACCCCTAATTCTGTTCCAAGCTACAGTGGTGTAGCTGGAATTCTCTCCACTCTTTCAGTTTATTTGGAGTTACTAGCTATTTATTCTGATAGACTCTAACACTGGACATATAAACAAACAGGAATTCATTATGATGACCCTGTACAAAATCCACCCTTGCTGTTTTCCTCAGAAGTTAGATTTGTGGTTAAATTTTCAGTACTCATAAATATTTATAACAGGCTTTCAACGTTTTTTCCAAACACATCTCTTAGTCTGTTATGCTACTTGTATTTTCAAGGTGATTTCTCACTTGCAGAAGCAGGTCAGAAAAATTCCTTGCATCCAAAGGATCACTTGGCAGTTAGAAAACTCTATCAGTGACCACAACAGAAGATTCCTAAATTAATGGTAATTTTTAGGAAAAAATGTGGTAATAACTTAGAATTACTCCAAATTAAATAGGAAGAGAATTTAACTTGATCAGATTAAGCTACTCATTGTTAATTAAAAAAAAAAAAAAACAACCCAAACAAAAACCTAAAAAAAGAGGCCACAATATAATAAAAGGAATAAACAGGGAAGACATGAGAAGATAATCAGTCATGAAGGACTCATTTTGTCCCTTCCTGATTTTCCTCTGTAAGTTATAAATGCAAATGAAGCTACTAGAGGGATCGCTGCCACCCTTAAATTCATTACTGTTGGAGGGAGAAAAGGAAGTGGAATTGAATAAAAGTCAACAGTATTTGAATGACATCTTCACACAGTAACACAACACAACAAATTTTCCCTGCAAATTACTGCTGCTGTAAGATAATAAATCCTGGAGTTACCCTAATTAAAACCAGATGAATAGAAGTTGAAAATGACAGAATACTTGTCCTCTGCATTCAGCTCAATCAACAGTCACACTGGAATGACAGAATAGGACCACAGACAAAATGCTGTGCTCACAGCCTGTCAGAGACAGGGCAATCTTTCCATTTCTTTCTCTGCTCTAAGTCTCAGCCCAGGGCACACCTCTGCTGGAACTCAGTCTGTTAAGGACTGCTCTATTTGGAGCAGCAGCCCCATACTTCAGACATGCAGGCAAACAGGTAGTTCCATAATAGGCCACAAAATAATTTAAACCATCAATGTTTTCTTTTATTAGTTAATTAGTTCTAAAGTAACAAAAGATGGCAAGTCAGAAGTGCATATATTTGCCAGTCAGTTAAGACCTGTCTGTATACTTCTGCAAAAACAGTTTTCCCATCTGAAAACACAATTCCTGTTACAGTAACACTTTTACTTCACTTTCATGGGTTTTTTTTTCTTTTATTTTTTCTCCTCAATTTTGAATTCACAGTTTTAGTGACATTAACTGTTTCTATCCAGGATCATTGCAATGCTTTCCTTGCGAAACCTAGAAATCAGCTTTTTCATTCAAATTTTCTTACAGGGAAAATTTCTGCCTTTGCAATTAGCTCTGTTCTTAGCTGAGAGAGTAAAATCTCCATTTCATGCAGCTATCTTAGATTATAACACCTCCTTCTGAGAAGCACAAATATTGGGCTGATATACAGACATTTACATTACCAAGAAGTCAATCATTGCCTTCAACAGACTTTAGAGGAAAACTTCAAAATGTGTAAAAGCTGTGGTACATCTTCCTATTTTTCTCACGGATAAGAGTAAGAACCCGCTGATAAGAAAAATCTATGGCTGTACAGAAATGTGATCCATGATAACACTTATCAAAATATACTCATTTATCTTGGAAAGAGGCCATTGCTTTATACCTGCTTAAAATAAAACAGTACTTCTTGAATATGCAAAAATGACAAATATTATATTGAGGTAATTATATAAGGTGCTACATCTTTCACAGGGTTGTACATGCCTTTGCTCACTCAACCTGCCTCCTGATCCACCCCTGAAATCCTCACAGTTCTTATGACCAGATTCAGACTCGAAATGAAAAGATGCAAATTATGCTTCTCTCAGTACAGATGTCTTTCCTCAAAATCATCTGTGCAATGTAAATCTTAGGAAAAAAAATTTCCATAATGGACGAAACTTTTGTACATCTTGAAATCTAAGGTCCATTTGGTAGGAGCAACACTTAATTTATGGGTTGCTTTTATTTTTTCCCTTTCCAGCTGCATATGAGTTTGTCATGTGCTATAGTCATGTCCACTGGTGTCATCACACAGTTCCAGATCAAGTCTTATCATCTAACATAACCAACTTACTTAGAACTTCTCTGTTACACTCTATTATCTCTCAGACTTGATGAAGTTCTGCTATCATTACCCACCTCATTTTATGACAAATGGAAATTATTTCAGCAATCATTTCTGGGTATCTTGTATTCAGTCTCTCAAAAGCTTTTCGTTTCTTGAATTTGGAGATGGTGATCTGATAATTTAGTATTGGGTTTGTTTTTTCTCAGCTAGGTTTTCAAAACCTGGCAGGTCTAGTAAGGAAAAATACCAAGCAATATTTCACCCTTTTGGATCAGGTTAGGGTGAAAAGCTTACACCAAGCTGATTCACATTCAGAAAACCAACCTCAGAAGTTACTGCATACTCCTTTTTTCCAAGTAATATCCCATTCATCAGTGCTAGAAACCTTGACTCTATTTCCTGTTGAGGTTGTTTCAAGTACACGGACAGTTTTTTCCAATAAGGTCAATGCTGAAATATATCATGAAATCACAAAATAATTTACGTTGGAAGGGAGCTAAGGAGGTCATTCAGTTCAGCCTGTTGCTCAAAGCAGGGCCAGCTCTGAGATCAGGTAAGGCTGCTTAGAGCTCTCTCTGCTCGGATCTTGACAACTTCACGGGGTAGAGACTACGCAAGTTCACTGGGTATTCTAGTCCACTGTTAATCACCATCATGATGAAAGAACAATTCCTTCTATCCAGATGTACTCTCTCACATTTCAACTTATTTCTCTCGCCTCTCAACTTCTGATCATGCACAGCTATGAAGAGACAGGATCCATCTTCCCAAGGATCTCCTCAAAGGTGTTAAGGAAGGCCACTATCGGATTTCTCCAAAGCCCTCTTTTTCAGGCTAAACTCACCAGTTCATTGAGCCCTTCCTCAAGGGCAAATCCTCCAGCTGCCTGACTGTCTGATGATCCTCTGCTAAGCTTCCTCCACTTTGTGCTTTGCTTGTGCTAAATGGCCCAAAACTGAATACTGGTGGTGTAGACATGGACTGACAAGAGCTCAGTAAAGAGGGAATAAACCATTCCTTCATTTTTCTGGCTAGGCTCCTCTGTGGTGGTACATCTTCCCTAATTCCTTCCCCTCCAGGCTGCTCTATGATCTGAGAAATGCTTATTAGACCTCAGCCTTGACAAACTGAACTTGGGCTGAGCTCTTCTTGAGCCTCTCAGAAACACTGTCTGTTCCCAGGGAGCTAGTGCTGTCAAACAAGCTCCTGTTTGTTAAAAAACAGCTTTGGTAACTTAGTTTTCTTGCCTGAATAATGACCCAAGTGGAACATTTTTGTTATTGAACTTGCAAAGAAAGTTACGGACCCAAATTGCAGCCCAGATGGAAAATTACTATGACTAAAACCCATTCTCTTGTGACCCTATAACCAGTGGTCCAAAATGAGACACTTTGAAATCTCTTGGACTGCCATGGGCTGCAACCAGCAACCTCCCTCTGAGCTGGACACATCTTTGAGGCAGCATGCTCTCAAGTTTGCTATACTTGGAAGATTGCCAAGTGGTGATGATGGATCCCGGGCTGATACCCCTCACTCCTTGAGACTTAATCCTTCACACACTGAGAAGATGCCAAGGCATCTAAAATGAGTATTTCACTGAATTTAAGGGGAATTTTTCACAGGTACCTCATATAGATTCTTCATGTCCCTGTGTAGGCAAGTGGGCATATGTTATAGCAAATGTACTAGGAATGTTGCTCTCCCAGATTCTGAAGTATTTTAGATTTGTTAGTTACTGTTGTGGTATAGCAAATTCTATATGGATCCTTTGCTAAATTGCTTAACTTGTTATGGATTACGTTTAAGCTAAGTTTAAGTTAAATTAAGTGCTGTTGGGGGTAAACTGTTGATCAAGTCTGGGCTCAGTTTCGCATGGGAGTGTATTCTGAACCTTGTGACTCAACAGGAGGTTCTTCCATACTCCTTTTTACCCTTACCTTTTCCTATCCTTTTCTCTTCCCCCAGCCTCCACATAGATACTTTGGGGTTTATGTTGGTTTGGATTGATTAATTTTGGATTTATTTGCTTTTTCTTGGTGTGCTTTAACTATCTAGTAAGTAGTAGAGTCAACCTTGCCAATGAACTTTCTCTCGCTTTTATATTAAACCTGGTTTTGCCCATACCTTTGCAGGTGATTCTTTAAGTGACCTTAAAACACTAATCCTCAACATCCTGTCAATACAATTGCAGAAGCTGTTGGCCTTCTGGCTGCCAGGGCACTCCACTGACTCATATTTAGTTTGCTGTCTACCTACAACTCCAGATCCTTCACACCAGAGCTTCCAGCCCATGCTGTTGCAGAAGATTCTTACTTTCCACGAGCAGGACTTTGGATTTGTATTTGCTGAATTTTTAAGGACCACACCAATCTGTTCCTCCAACTTGCCTAGGTTCTTCTGAATGGCAGACCTGTGATCAATCATCTCAGCTCTTCCCAAATTTGGTGCCAACTGCTCAATTCATGAGAGAACGTTGTTGCCTCCTTTAGGTCAGATACTGGAAATTAATTAGTTACTGATCTTAAGGTTGTCTTCTCAAAGGCAGTACCTTCTTGCTCTAGAAGGAATCTTAAATGCAGAAAAATGTGATAAATTTTTGAAAGGCAGCAATTCCTAGATAAGGCAAAAAATAAATTGCAAAATCATTTGCTGAAATAACATCCAGACCTCTTAATTCTTGTTCATTTTGGTAATTATGTTATGTTTGGCAAAGAAGAATTGATGCTTGCAGACTCAGCACTTACTGCTGGCATAAATACACAACACAAGGCACAGAGAATTTTTGTTTCTGCTACAGAAATGCTACTCACCTTTCCAGTCTTCAGCCAAACAAAATGTTGCTGGAACATACCATTCCTTCACTTTGCCAATAACAGAGGGCTGATAGCAAAAAATACATCCGATTTTGTTTTCCTTTAGGAGTATCTGTTCAGCTGAAGTAATAAAACCTAGACCCATGTTGAGGACAGAAAAATCTCCTTGAACTAGAATACACAGAGGCTATGTCTTCTGCCAAAAGAAGCAATTAGGGAAATGATACAGTGAAAGATAAGCATGAAGTAATCTCAGGAGATTCCACCTCATTTTAACACCTTCCCTTTACTTTTTCATTCTGCTGCAGAAGCATTATATTTAACTGGTGGCACCTTACCATGTCTATCACTTTTCTGTTTTCCCTCTGCAATGTCACAAAGGGTTTTACAAAGCAATATACAAAACTTTTAAATGCACAGAACCCCCACTTGTAATAGCAACAGCACATCCATCTAAGGCTAATCCACAAAGGGCGTTGCCAGCAATCCTCTTTCTGAACTCAGGCTATCTTATCTTTTCCATAGGAGAAAAAGAGCTGCAGTTGCCAAGCAAGTTGTGATTGCGTCTTGCATAGATTTTTTTTCTTTATTTTCCCTAGGTGTTTTTCTGCAACTGAAGGAACATTTCACAGACAGGTTAATAATCTAGAATCTAGAATCTAGAATCTAATAATCTAGAATCTAGAATTCCAGATACTCTGGGACATACTGATCACACAATACATTTTGTGCCTCTTTCTTCTCCTGTCCTTTGTCTGTTTGGGCTGAAGATGTTGTGTGACAGAGTCTTATGTATGTGCAGGTCGCATACAAACAATAAGACTTTTTATTGGCAGCTGTTGTGTAAACCAAATGACCCATGAAATACTATTCCTCCTGAGACTTGAGATCCTCCACCACTTCTGACACAAAAATACATTAGCCCTCCTGAAATTACAGCACTCATGAAAGAAAAGAAAGAAAAGCAAGCTACCTTTTGCTTAGTCATTCCAGGCTACAGATTAGGGAAGTGGCAAAAAGTATAGGGTGCATCAGTTAAATTATTGGCAACAAACCAGCGTTGTTGGGATCCCTTTCTCTCATAAGACACAAGGAAAAAGCAGCAATGGTATCTGCAAAGTACAGGCAGAATAGACACCTCCAATTTCTCCTCCTCTTCTCCAGGAGTAAAACAAAACCAGCAGCTCAGACAGTGCAATTCTTCAGGCTTCCAGAGAAGATGCATTCGGTCACCTGCTTGGTATAGTAATAACCTTAAACTTCCACTTTGCAAAGTGTCTACCCAAAATGAGCTAAAATACTAAGTAGCATACTCCTATCCAATCCCTTCCAGTCATGTCCATCACACTCCCCTTTAAAAGAAAACAAAAAAAACCAACAAAAGCCAATGTCGTAGGACTTTAGGGCCTTTTCTGGCTGCCAGCACAATTAAACACAAATATAAAATTCTTATCTGAATGCAATGAATAATAAAAGAGGTCTTTAAAAAAGTGCTTTGAGGCTACCTCAGAGGGTGTTATGGCTGCAATTTCTGCTGGAATAGCATTTTTCTTATATGGACCAAAGATTAGGAAATACTGAAGTAGACAGACTGTCAAGGAGACTGTCAGTTTAGCATCACAAGCAAATTTGTGTCTTTTGATTCTATGGTCGTTGTGTGAGCAACCACACTGGAATAAAACTGCAACTCCATGCACATTGCTCACTCACACACCAAACAAAAAAGGTCCTTCAAGTATATGTTGCATTTATATGGAAGTCCAACCATACTACTCAGCTGCTGGCAACATGAAGTCACTGCTACTCTCAGAACTGGTGCACAGTAAAACATTACAGGAAGAGGCTAGGTCCGAAAATGAGTATGCATTGAACAGTTACGTCTCTTTGAGAAATGTTGCTGAAAAGATACACAAATCTCTGAGATCATCAGTATGGTCTACAAGTCAAAATGCTTGTCGTGGCAGTATTTCAATCACCAGAAAAGACCCAGATTTTGCCTGAAAAAAATGGCACCCTGCCTCGCATCAGCTCCAGTCCAGTGGCTGGTGATGAATGACATTTTCAGTAGCCAACCTTGTCAATACCACAGTGAGTCAGCTAGATGCAAAGATGAAAACCTACTGAAACAGTATGATATTAGATGGATTTGCTAGAAAACTTCTCTAATGAGTACTGTGCTGAAATGATAAAACAGAACTGAAGGACGTGGTGAACACGAATAAGGGCCCAAAGGTTAGGAGACAGAAGAGGTGCAGCAATGTGAAGGCAGCTACAAGACTGGGTGGTAGTCACAGGTGAAGATAACGAATACAAAGAGGGCTTTGTTCCCACGCTGAACACCAGACAGCAAGAGACATGAACCAGATCTGCACATCTTAACTTCACCTTAGCCGCTGGCATCTGTGTCAGGGGAAATGCCTGTAATACATACGAATTTACACATATTGGAGAGTGGCCAAGATGTTGAGAACAGCGAAGGGACAAGCAGGTGGCAGTGTTTGGTACAGTCCTTCATGAGCTACTAACCAGAGAAGGAAAAGAAGTGCAACTAGTGGAGTGTGATTGGTGGAATAACATGACTGACATCCCAGCTGCCCGTGACCAGGTCTGAGTGACACCAACCTGTCTTTGTCCTGGTATCACAAGGAACTACAGAAAGACAAAGAATGAGGTTACTAGAGACTAAGAGAGACAAGCAGGCAGAAGCATACAGACACTCCTAGAACCCAGTATCAGCAAGGACTGAAGCTGGCCGGTGTGAAGCTTGACCCACTGCTAGAGGCAGAGAGATCCGGGGGAAAAGGATGCTGCTGAAATCTCACAACTGCCACAACTGAGAAGCAGTGAGGAAAGGCTAGAACAGGGTGATTTTAATGCTCTCAATTACACTGGAAGGTGGCAATGCCTGCCACCTAGTGACTCTAAGCCAAAGATACCACAGACCTTCGAAGGTTTCATAGGAATGAGGTTTATAACAGCTGCTTTTAGGGTTCTTCATGGCAGGCAGCTACTGACATAACTATATAACCTCTCCTTACAGTCAATGGACAGAAGCAAGCACTTCTCTCCACAGATTTTAAAAAGGCAGTCCCAGTGACCAGTTAGAAGTTATAGCAAGCAAGAACAAAAAATTTGCTAAAATTTGCATACATTTGGGTGACCTCGAGAAAAGAGGGCTACCATTGCCACTCCATAACATAGAATCACAGAATATCCTGTGTTGGAAGAGATCCACAAGGATCATCAAAGTCCAACTCCTGGCCTTGCAAAGGACCACACCATGTGCCTGAGAGCAGTGCCCAAATGCTTCTGGAACTCAGGCAGGCTTGGTGCTGTGACTACTCCATTGGGGAGCCTGTTTCAGTGCCCAATCACCCTCTGGGTGAAGAACCTTTTCCTAATATTCAATTTAAACCTCCTCTGACACAACTTCAGGCCATTTCTTCAGGTCTTATCACCGGTCACCAGAGATCAGTGCTTGCCCTCCTCTTCCCCTCACAAGATAGACTGCAATGAGGTCTCCCCTCAGTCTCCTCTTCTCCCGGCTGAACAGACCAAGAGATATCACCTACTCCTCATACACTCTTCCCCTCCAGACCCTTCACCATCCTTGTTGCCCTCCTTTGGACACTCTCTAATTGTTTAATGCCCTCCTTACACTGTGGCATATCTTAAACTGCCCCCAGCACTCGAGGTGAGGCCGCCCCAGAGTGGGACAATCCCCTCCCTTGCCCGGCTGGCGATGCTGTGCCTGATGCCCCCCAGGCTGCCAGGGCACTGCTGACTCATATTCAATTTGCCATTTCAGAGCCCCCAGGTCCTTTTCCACAGCATTGCTCTCCATCATCTTGCTCCCCAGTCTACCACACTGTAGATCCAGGTGGGAAATAAGGAACCTGTTTGCAAGATGCAAAGGTTTGTTATAGTTTGCAGATATGTTACTAGGGAGCCATGAAGAGCCATCATGATGCTCAAACAAAATTGAGACCCTCACTGTAAAAATGTAAGATCTGCGGGTCTTGCAAAATGCCTGCAATTGTTCCCTTCTGTGTTCTGGCAGGAAAAAGAAAGTATTTTTTAAGAAAACAAGATAGAAAAAAAAAATTTTCTCTGAGGAAAATAGTCTTCAGGAGTCCCAGGTACTGGCTGAGTATTGAAGTCAAAGGAACTGTAGCATTACATTGGATAATTGATTTACAGATACACACTTATGATGAGTTTTATTGTGACCTGTGTGAGCATATCTTTACCTCTCAAGGATTTTTTTTTGGCAAGTCTTCACCAAAGTTTATTTTTTATGTCTGCAAATATATAGTACTCTAAAAGCAAAAGCTAAGTATTCAGCTAGTGCATATTTATCACATGGTGATGGAGGCATTCATCATGCTATTAAAAAACCCCTCAAAATACAGGAAGCTGGGATGTCTGTTTTAAGTTTTAAATAGCAAAATAGTCAGCAAAATAGCTTTCTGTATTAATAATTAATATCTGCAGTTAACACAGCTGTGCAGTAATTAATCTTCCTAGCAATATCCTGATGGACAGCATTCCTACTACACGGTTTTCCCAAACACTAGATGAAAGAGAATTTTTGAAAGCTCAGTTGATATAGTAGAAGCCCTAGCAGCAAGATGTGCTTAATTTGGTAGAACACTGTAATTTTAATCAGCCTGCTAGAATTTAATTGTTTCAACTTACCCTACAGTAAGATACCCAGCACTATCTCAGGTTAAAGTAAAAATATTTTGGCTTACATATTCTATGCATTTCACTACACCGTACTGTCTCCATCAACGATAACTTACCAAGATCTCTTAGGAATGCTATTAGATCTCCCCATTTGGAAGCCAGGAACAGATATAGGAAATGCAACAATTATGAGCTTATTTCACTGATTCATGCACAAGATACTAACAAAACATCTGCAGTGATGTTTGAATTTGCTTTACCTAATCATATTGCTATCACAATTAGGGATTTCGAAACAAGATATTCAAAACAGTTAGAGAACCTTTATTTGTTAAATATACTTTGCTGAAAACATTTAGATTTAATTTTAAAATGGTCAGATGTCTAATGCCATAAACTGGGCTTTGGAAAGAGATTCTGCAGATGAAGAGAAGAGCCCCAAATAGTAACTGAATCTGCAGTCAAACAATCAAGTCTTTTTCAAATCACTAAGATTTAGAAATCACTCGTCTCTCTCAACTCAAGTCAAATAACTGATTAGACGCTGCTACTGGTAATTAAAACATCTGATCCTGTGACAAAGAATTACTGAAACAATTATGTGATAGACTTAATATGTAGCAACATTACTATGATGCACTGTAAATGATAACATGGCTAGCCATATCTAGTAATTCATTGTTATGTTCTACAAACATTTTTATTGTCATGAAACCAGGAATTTGATAAGGAATTCCTCTGAAAGCTATGAAAACAGCATCACAACACAGAGTATTGAGGGAACAGGTGAAAGAACTTGCCAAACCACTCCCAGCAGCCTACCAGCAGTCCTGGTTAGCTGGTGAAGATCCAGCAGCCTGGAAATTGGCAAATATAATGCCCATTTGCAAGAAGGCTCAGAAGGATGATCTGGGGAACTACGGGCCTGTCAGCCTAACCTTGGTTCTGGGAAACGTTATGGAAGAGATCATCCTGAGCGCCATAATAGGGCACGTGCAGGACAACCAGGGCATCAAGCTCAACCAGCGTGGATTTACGAAAGACAGGTCCTGCTTGACCAACCTGATCTCCTTCTGTGATAAAGTGACCCACTTCGTACATGAGGGGAGGGCTGTGGTCTGTCTGGACTTCAGTAAAGCATTTGATACTATCTCCCACAACATCCTCCTAAAAAAACTGGCTGCTTGCAAGTTGGATGGGTGCTCTCTTCCATGGGTAAAAATCTGGCTGGATGGGCCAGGCCCAGACAGTTGCAAGGAATGGACCTAAATCCAGTTGGCAGACAGTCTCCAGCTGTGTTTCCCAGGACCCAGTTTTTGTGCTGGTCCTATTTAACACCTTTATTGATGATCTGGATATAGGGATTGACTGCACTCTCAGTAAATTTGCAGACATCACTAAGTTGGGTGAGAGTGTTGATCTGCTCAAGGATAGGAAGGCTGTGCAGAGAGACCTGGACAGATACAATCATTGGGCTGAGGACAACTCCATGAAGTTCAAAAAGGCAAAGTCCTAGGTTCTGCACTTACATTACAACAAACCCATGCAGTGCTCCAGGCTGGGGGAAGACTGGCCTGAGAGCTGTTTGTCAGAAAGGGACCTGGGTGTGCTGGTTGACATTCAGTACAATATGAGCCAGCAGTGTGCCCAGGTGGCCAAAAGGCCAGTGGCATCCTGGCCTGTATCAGAAATAGTGTGGCCAGCAGGACGAGGGAAGTGACCATGCCCCTGTACTCAGCACTGGTGAGGCTGCACCTCCAGTACTGCATTCTGTTCTGAGCCCCTCAATTTAAAAAGGACATCGAAGAGCTGGACCATGCCCAGTGAAGAGCCACAAGGCTCATGAGGGGACTAGAGGATGTTTTATGGGGTACAGTTGAGGGGTCTGAATTTGTTTAGTCTCAGAAGAGGAGACTTGGGGGGACCTCATCGCTCTCGACAGCTCCCTGAAAGGAGTTTGTAATGAGGCGGGGTCCGTCTCTTCTGCCGTGACTGCAGTGAGAGGACAAGATGAAATGACCTTAAACTGAGATGGGCGATTCAGATTAGAAATTAGAAAAATGTTTTTGCCATTTGGCTGGTCAGGAATTGGAATAGGTGGTGGAGTCACCATCCCTGGAGGTGTTTAAGAGGCATCTGGATCTGGTGCTGGGTGATGCGGTTTAGGGGTTACAGCGACAGTGCTGGGTGGATGGTTGGACTTCAGTGATCTTAAAGGCCTCTTCCAATCTTGATAATTCTATGATTAGCTATGATTATTCTATGATTATGCACTGTAACTATAAAAGAACTAGAAGTAAATAAAACATTCTGTTCTTGCACAAGTAGAGCATTTCTCCATCAGGGCGATGTGATTGCATTAGAAACAAGTGAAGATACTTAAATAATTGTCATTATTAACTTGGAAGACCATATAAGACAGACAAATCAGAGAAAATTTTGTGACAGCTGCCTAGCCAAATCAAAGCATTTCAAGTGTCCCAGAGACTTAAAAATGTGAATAAATTTACATTTGTTCAGTAGATAGTAGATATTCCTTCCCTGAATGGCCTTACTCTTACTTGTAGAAAGTAAGAAGCAATGAGTCTCTGTTAAAGAAAAGGGATTAAAAATTTTGGATCTGTTTGTAAATGGGCACTTGGTGAATGAAATTTTGTTCTCATGATTCTATGAACTAGATGCTCAGAACTGACCATTTATGGTCAGCAAGTTCTAAACAAAACAAAGCCACTCAGTCACAAAAACTCAGCCTTCTTCATGACAAATATCTTCTTTTTGTTTATAAGAGGTATTTTTTTCCCAAGAGACCACTATAAGGATTTACTTCTTGGTCTTAAAAAGACTCTTTTTTACCTAAAATCGTGGGGTTTGGTGTTGGTTTTTGTTTGTTGTTTCTAATGTTTTTGTTTATTTGTTTTTGAAGGTTACTGATTTTCAAGTAATGATACAAAATATACAAGTCTGTCGCTAACTTTTGCATTGTGCTTCCTATAGAGGGAAAGAACAGAAAAGTGTGGTTGGCAGCAGTTCTACTATTTCCAGGCCAAATTCTTCCAAAACCAGGAGAAACACCAGTACATAATTTCCTTCAGCAGCTACTCTTCCATGCCCTTTTCCAGTCATCATCATCTTTCTCCTAAACCATCCGTTTTCTCTTCTTTGCTCTACTTGTGAATTTTGCACCTCCCTTAGAGCTAAACCTTCCTATAAAGCCTTCAGCCCACAGCTTCACATTCCACCGTTTTCTTCCTATCTACACAACCCCCAGTCTCTCAGACCAGCTCAGGCTCAAAGAACAACTTCTCACCATCTCTATTTACCAGTGGTGCCAACAAGCCATCCTTTTCTGCGTTGCCTCCTCTGCTTCATTAAGTTCCCCCCTAATGCTCCCCATGCTCCAGCTCTTACCATTTCTTGATGTATGATGTTCATAAATCCCATTCTCTGATTTCTGTAACCAAGCACTCAAATGACCACCAGTATCTTGCCACATCTCTAATAACGCTGGTTATCAAAATGTTGCTATAGTCTTCTTCGGTCCTCTGCTCCAGTACAAATACCTTCACTGACGTAGCAATTATAAACTGCTCAAAATCACAGAGTTACAAATTGACCATTTTTTTCCTTGTCTCTAGTTAATTCCATCAAATAGGGAGACAGGACTTAAACTCTGCAGGAAGGTTTATACTTCCCCCGTATTCTACTACTGACATTGTTGCTGCTGAGATGATTCGACAAGTTAGGCCACATGACCAAGGCTATCATAGTGCCAAATTATCTGCATTTTTACCACCCTGCACAGTACAATTTCCTTAAATTTCGTGTTCACAAACTCACTTCTACCTTTTTCCTTGTGGTACTCCTCATTAGCACCAGCCACGCCAGAAGCACTCTTGGGACTCGTAAATGAAAAGTGAACAGCGAAAGTAAACTATGCTGTGAACAAGAAAAGTAAGATTGACAGAGACTGCTCATTTGGGTGCTAACATGATTTGTAGGACGAGCAGCTTCAGAAGAAAATATAATTTTATGCCATGGAACTCTACCCAAGGTGTTTGCACCCTGAAACACATCTAACAAGTTTTAAAAAGGTTTGCTAAGTGTTGATTATATGGCCTGGAAATTCCAGTTAAGCTATAAACCTGTTTATGAAGTCATTCATTCTGTGTTTGGATCGTTCTCACTGCAGTTTTTATTAGCCTTTGGAGCATGCTTTCCACTTCTTCTTTTTAAGGGGATCACAAGGTGACTCAGAAAGTTTTTTGCAATCCTATTGCCCGTAAGTCCATTCTGATCTAATCAACTTGGCTGTAACTACAAGTTTGTTTCACTGTAAAATCCCTGAAAGTATCTAGCTCACCAGACACTGTGAATCGTGGTTCCAGCTTTTAAATAGTTACTGCATCTAAAATTGAGTGACTGAAGCATTATTGAAGAAGCAGAGATAATTTCAAATAAAATAACTGTAATGAAGATATAGATAATCACTGCAGAGCCGGAAGGTAACACTTGCGGTTTTCATATCAACTCTTCTCCTAAATCTTTCCCGATCTTTAAGAACAGAGGGAAGACTTCCAGCAATTTTTGTCAGAAAAATAAATGCAAATCAGCTTCTTTATCTACCTCCCAGACTCCTAGTATTTGTGGGGGAAGGGAACTGTCATTTGAAAATGTGCATATTTTTGAGCTTTAGCGCTCACTTGAGCCGGCAGTAAGCCTCTGACCAGGGCTTTGCTATAATCCCTGTTTCTTCCTGTGAATTTAGACCAAAAACTAATTTTCCCTTCTTCCTGAAATACACTTATTCTGTATTCCCAAGTTTCAATGAAATCTGGTTTCCCAGAGGAATACTTACTGCCTCAAAAAGGGCTCTACATCCTATTAACTCATTCAGTGCTGACAAATATCTACTATAAAGGCGTGCCACCAACAATATAGGGCATGTCCACATCCAGGTTGAAAGCCTGGTCTTAAGGTTAGCCTAAACATGATCTGGTAGGAAGAAAGGTTTTAATTTTTTTTTTTTNAGATCTATTATAGGAAGGCAGATTACAAAGCTCACTTCTGATACAGTTTGGAAGTGGCATCAATAACACCCATATACCTCTTAGAGACTGACTGCAGCTGAATGAATCAATGCTTGCCACTTGTTTGGCTGGGAGGTGCTTTCTGTCCCTTTTTCTAAATTTTATTTTGATGTATTTTTCTAAGGGTGTGAGGAAAATTATGCTTCCCTTTAAAATAGAATGAATCATACACTAGAAGAATCTGCAGTATGTTTGTTCTTGTTCAATTAAATTTACTTTGCTAGGGAAGAAAGGAAAGGAAATTATACGTAAAAGATACAAGCACACACACAATCAAACAGTTAAAAAACAGATTATACTGCACTAGAGAAAGAGTATTGCGCTTCACATACTGACAATTGGGCAAACTATAGAAATCAGAGCCAAATTCCATCAAACAACCTTCATATTCTGTAAACAGCATGAAATCCTCCCTAAATTCTCCAATGGATTCATAGCATTGCACCAATCAGCTGCCTAACCCACACGCAGATTTCTATTTCCACAATACATTATGCTTAGCAATAAGGCAAACTTTTAACAAGAATGACTTTTTTCATTTTACTGAAGAGACATGAGGCTTTTCACGTCTCGTAAGGCTCCAAATTGCCACTGTTAAGGAAAGTGTTCCACTGCATTCAAACACTCCCCCTCAAGAGACACAGTTTATTAATACTGCCCAAAAACCTCTCAGATCCCCACAGGTCTAAGGCACATTGCAGTCCCTAATCCTAGCCTTCAGCAAAACCATGGATATTTATGACTTTTATGTGAATTAAGTCAAGCCCTGCATCCCATAACAGCTATGTCATGATATGATATATCCACTGCCAATTTATATTTTCAGTTTCATAGCCTGGGCCTCTGCAGCACTTTATTCTTCATTGAGCTACTTAAGACATGGGTATATTTTATAAATCATAAGGAATAGATGTAGAGCACTAAGCTGCAAGCAGAAAATAAATGAATGCACAAAAATTTGGTCTGAATTTGGTTTTGCCTCATTAGCTCATCACTCCAATAGCATTCCTATCTGAAAACATTTCCAGTTATGCAATTGAAATGTACTGAAAGTCACCCAGCTTGTATGAATAAAAGCATCTGAACTAACAGAAACATGCAGCTCCCCTCTCAGTCACGCTGATTTGTACGTCTTTGGCTTGGTGTATGAAAGGTGAAGTGGATAAATTGGGCCAAAAACCAAAGTTTTAAATATTCAGTGACCTCGTACAGACAGATTCTCTAAACGTGAATATGATCAACTGTATTTTATGTAATATTCTTGACTTCAAAGACCTATAGAAACAGTCTTATCCCTGGCCAGCTGTAACAACCAAACGAAACAAAACCAATTGCAATTGCATCCCAAATTCACACACTGTTACAGAAAGGAGCACTTCCTTGAGATCTGTTCATAACTAAATGCCGCATTACAGGCTGCACTTGCACAAAAGGAACTAAAAAATTTATTGTTTTATTAAATGGCTGTCACAAGCCTCCTGGGACTGCTGAGCTAATTGGACAGTCTGGAATTTATGACCAAGGTGTGATGGGAAGTGCAAGCTGTGAAAAACTCAAATATGCCTCTTCTACAAACAACCACCAGCTTTATCGATGTGTGCTCTGGGCACTCTGAGTGCCCATTTGTGACTTCTACTTCTTCAGTCTACAACATATTCTTCCCAACTGTCTGAACCAGCATCCTAACTAATGTCTGAAAATGAAAATATTGTCTACTCAGATATCAACTCTTGACTTAAATAACTTCATTTCCCATGACAATTTGTTCCAGTGTTTAGATACTATCCTTGTCAAAAAATTAATTCCTTAACCACATCATAGAACAACTTAAGCATTTGAAAAAGAATATATTTTTCTTTCTTCTTTTTTTTCATGGTTTCAGACACTGGTCTGATGTGAGCATTGAATTGAACAATCCCTTTTAATATCTTCCCATTTTTGTCAAACACTTGAAAAAATAGCAACAAAGGTGTTGCATTAAGATCCCCAAACTGTGCCTGGGAGCTATGAGGGAAGAACCCCTGGTTGTGCAAGGTGACACCCCAACACGCATGCATGTGACAGGCAGCAAACTCACTCTCAGAGTCCCCATCCTAACAGGCAAAGCAGGCAAGAGGAGGCAAGACATGAAGATACCCATTTAGGAGGTTTTTACCTTAATTGCACCAGAAAGTTATTGTCATGAAAAGATCCATATCCCTGAGAAATATAACAAAGGTTTTCTTTTTTTCTTTTTTTTTCAGATCTGGTCATGTTTTTCTCTTTCTTCCTTAAGAAATTTAGGTTCAGACCATCCGATTATTACCAGGAATCTAGCATAAAATAAACACCTTTTCTGTGCTCAAATAAAATGCTGCACTAGAGCATGATTTGTATGTTGTAGAAAGCCCATTTCTAAATTCAAGATCAATTGATGATTTCAGTTAATAACTCAGTTAATACTGATTGTTCATGCATGTGCCTACACATTCAGAATCAAATGTCTCCTAAATGACCTCAGAATGTCTAATGTTAGAAAACCTGTTTTTCTCTTCTTCTAGAGTAAGTGTAAGGCTCACAAGATGCAACTTAATAACATATACTCAAACTTTGTTTCAATAAAATTAAAAAAGGAAAGATAAAAAGACAAGAAAGTAACAAAATTCAATTATTTAAGAAAAACCATCCACAAACTCATGTACTTCAAAGGCTAACGAAAGATATGTTTGCCTTTATTAAATGAAATTAAAGTAATTCTGTTGTGAGCAACTTGAAAGGTTGAATGTTACAAAGCAAAAGCAGAATATGATCATCAAGGTTACCGTATCTTACGCTGTGAAATAAAGCTATAAAGCACTTTGACATGAGCCTCCATCCCTCCTTCAGAGCCTCAGTAATCACAGAATAATTATATGAAGAAACATTAATGTCAATCCTCATTTCTTTAGCCACTTGAAATAAAATTAGTAACAACTGGAGAAGGAGGAAACCACTCATGCATAAAAAATAAGAGAGCCTACAAGAATATTTTTTATTATGGCTACACTGGAAACAGGTATAAAATATTTCAGAGCTCTATTGTAATTCACAGACAGAAGAAAAAATAGAAGACTTAATACCAAAGCCTCAAAAAGTAAAAATTATCACATATGTTTGCAAATCAGGACTGTCAATGAGATCATCCAGAGAAGTCAGCTGATGCAAGTGCCTGACCATAAACGCAACCCCTAAAAATCAGAGGGCAAAATACTTCCACTGTGTCTCGGCAACACAAATGCACATTTTTGTAAAAATACCTTCCATTAAGAAACCAATCACTTATCTAAACCCAGGCAAAATCCTCACTGTGCACTCCCTTCTCCCGAAATTAATGGGATGCAAGAGAGGTTGAATCTCCCATGACAGCTGAGATGCATCCTTTTAATGGACAACTGCAAGGGACTCAAATTATTAGGGAAAAGGCTGCAGAAGAACTTATGTAAAACTGCATTTAAAGTATCTTTTACAGAGACTTCTAAATGATAAATAGCAGAGCAACAGTTAATTCTTTCACAGAGTGAAAAAAAAAGAATTTATCACCTGGGCTCAAATAAATTATTCTCTACCAGAACACTGTACTTCTGGCATATTACCCAAATGCTGAAAGATGCCTGCCAGGTGCTTATTAGAGTTATTCATTTTAATGGAATTTCACATAAGAATGATCACTAAATGTATCTTTTATCTTATTAATCTGTACAACACCTGTTGCCATGGCTCTTTATTAGAGACAGTAGTGTAAATCTACAAATAGCAATGCTCGGTGAAAAAAAACAACCAACCAAACAAAAAAAAAACCCCACAACACTATTAAAAACAAAGCAAAGCAACTGAATTAGATGGCCAGCAGATAAGAAGAGGCTTCCAGTGTGTCTTGAAGATCTCTGTTGCCCAAGCACTGATGTGCTGCCCAGGTAGTGCAATTTCCTAAGTAGAAAGCCTTGGAAAAAAGGCATCCTGCAGCAAGGCACATAAAGGGATTGGTTCTGATTCCACATCTGCATGGGATCTAGAGCAACTCTCCTGAATGCCATGGAGCATTGCATATAGAATTCCTCACTTTCTCAGTGTATTGGTGGGCCATTTCAAGATCATGGTACCCTAAAGGAATCCTTCAGCCTCAGCCACAAGCTTGTGAGCTGTGTCCTCACAACTTCCTTCAAATAGGAAACATCACAGGTTCATGAATGAGCTTCCCGCAACATCATCTTCTTCCTCTGAACACTTTCCTGGGACTCAACAAGTGCTTGAAAGCAAAATGCTAAGCTGATGTGCAGATCAGCATGTTGGGTCTCCTTGCATTTTCTGTTTTAGAAGTCTTTGAAAGACAAATCTAACAGATTCACTGCATAAACGGCAATTGAAATAGCTCTCTCATCAAAAGTAATTGGAAAGCCAAAATTTCATCTTTGACATAACTGTTGTTTTATATACACATATGAGGTGCCCTTTATAAATGCTTCTAGACAGGGCCTAATATGTAATGCAGTCATACAAATTTCTAGCATAACTCTGCCTGAAGATTGAGTAGATCTACATGTTAAATTCATATTTCAATCCTATCACCTTGTTTGGTTCAACTGAATGATCTTGACAGGCTTCTGCAGATTTAATTTCTTGAGCTCCCAGTTCTCCAGAGCAGGATAAAAATCGTAAAGGATTCATTCCTCACCTGTGCTCACACCTCACCACCAGTGTAAGTGCATGGTATGTTTACCTTTTAAGTGCAGGAGTAAGCCTGCCTTATGCTTTAAAGTAGCAAGAGAGCTCTGGGGTTTAGTGGGGTGCAAGCTGTGAAGGATACTGAGTCCTGTCAAGCACCCGAAAGCACTCAATCCTGTCAAGCACTGTACATTTGACTCAGGCATGGATCTCTGCATTCTGCTGATGCTGACTGAAGTGGGAAGCATTCTTTATTACTCAAACAAAGAGCAAATCTTCAAGGTAGACAATTTTTGACAATTAATTTCTGCATGTGAGCCACTCCATCTTATCAGACAAAAGCAGAAAACAGCCTCTAAAATATATTCATAAAGCAACTGCCAACTCTGTGTGTTCGTGAAGCACTGTTTTTAAGGTTTACTTACATTGCTGAAGTAGCCATTGATTTTTCATGGAATACAGTAATTACATTCTACCCAAAAGTTTTAACATTGCACATCTTAATTATTTACAACATAATGTGTTTAATGGTGCGCTGTATTACTTACTTTGGGTAATATATCTCAAACATTATGATACATCAAGTAAGGCAATAAAATTATTATGCAGAGAGAGACAGCTTTACACTTATCCTTCATTGCTGATGTCCCTACTTGTCTTCTAAGCCTGTGAGTAATTCCCCTCTTTAATTTAGTCAGCTGCCTGGAGGGTTTTCTAGAAAAGTTTCTGATGATCTCAAACTTAACAGAATATGAAATGGAAAGTACATGCCATTCAATTTAGGTTTAACAGTTTATTACTGAGATGCTGGTCCTTTGATGGGCCATCTTGCATTAGCAAACACCTAAAAAATTTAAACCTTCTGGCTAAAAAAAGAAATAAAAATTATGGATTCCACTAACATGATGGCCTAGCAATTTCTTTTCTCCTTCGGCAATTTAAATTTGTCTTTCCCCTTTGGTAATCTAAATTTGTAGGTGGTATGGCAAAAAAAAAAAAAAAAAAAGGAAAAAAAGAAAGATTTATTTCTAATTAATATATAAGACATCTCTATATCATGTGTTCCTACAACAACAAAGTGTTATTGTACAGAAAGACCCCACAAAATTTTGGAATACTCAAACAAAAACATATTTAAGATTGGAGTTTGGGCTCCAAACTGAAAAGTCAGAGAGACAATGCCTTCTAGAAGTGCAATTTCTAAAACCACCAAAATGTCAAGGATTTATACTCAGCCTTTCTAATAGAATGCCTTAACAATCCACAAATTTCACGTTCTGAAAAAAGGAATAGTGAGCTAAGGCCACTCTCTGCCTAGGACACCTTTTCCCTCCTCATTAAACCTGTACCAATCTGCACTCCGTCTCAGGCTACTCCAGTATTTCTCATGCAATTAGCACTCCCCAAAACGAGAGGTGTGTGCATGCATGGTGGTGGCAGGATGCCCAAAACATGAAGTATGTGCATGCATATGTTTGGATATGAAGGAAGAATTTGTTGAAGCAAACTTATCCCAGCTGCCCAAAACTGCCAGTCCTTACTGGAAAACATGGAAGCCACAGTGACAGTACATATTGCCTGCAGGAGCCTGGAGGGAATAAGATCATCACACAACAGGGAAGAAGAGAAGGGGGAATTTTAAGTGTATTTTATATATATATTTGGATATAGATATAGATAAAAATATATTTTATATATAGCAGCTATAAACAGAGTGAAAAAGAAAGAAATTCCTTATCTGAAATAAAATGTTCCCCTGATCATAACTCACAGGTTATGCAGCTTATATTCTTCAACTTTGCATGGGCTGTATTAACAAAATCATGACTTTAGTCCTAAAAATCAAAGGAAAGAAAACTCTTCAAAGAGAGGAAAGATACCTGATATATCATCAGCTCTCTGGAAGCCCTGACTGGCTTCCTTGAGTGTTTTAAGTCTAGCCATGCTTAGCCACTCTCCAAAATCAGAACATGTAATTCCTGAAGAGTTTCACTGTTTCTGGAGAAGTGAAGGTATTAGATGATCACAGCAGGAAACTAGATCAGATAAGAAATGTATAGAAAAAGACTTGTCCTGTAACAGGTGTTAAATGGAAGAAACAACAGATACATTGCTTACTGTGTTTAAATCAACACCAAAAAAAATACTCCTGCATTCACTTAAAAATATCATTTTAAAATGGAAAGCAGTTTAAAACATAGACAGAGTTTCTCTGGGGTTCACTACAGGCTGATAGTATTAATTCTCTTCTCTCTCTGTTTTTAAAAGAAGTAGAAGCTGCAGTGTTATGCAAGCACAAGCCATGCTGAAATACTATCCAGAGGATGGATGTAACTGGTGACCTAGAGTGACAGCATGGCTGTTCTTCAATCCAAGGTAAAAACAGAACAGGGTACTTGTGTGGGCTACAGTGGTGAAGTATCTAATTCATGTTAGTGGAGGTCGCTTCTTTCCATGACTTCAGTGGGCTCCAGGTTGGGTTTGTGACAGAAAAATTATAGCAAGATGGACAGTGATTGTCTGCGTATACTTCTACACATGTATGTGTGAAAAGGAGAGACACGAGTGTGTGCAAACACACACTTCCTAAATCTCACAGGAGCTCCCAAGGGGCTCAGAAAATTGGTGACCCCAGCTTGTTCAACCGCATCTTTGCCTCCACCTTCAGCCTTATCTTTCCTCTTCCTCCCTGAGGCAAAGGGAAGGAAACAAGGTGATGCCATTCCTCACCTTCCTCTCCATTGTCATGATATCCCAGCACCCAGTGCTGCTGGGGGGCAAGGGCAGACGGGAGCACAGAGCAGGGTTAGATGAACAGACTGTAGGAACGGCATCGCCTGCTACAGGAATGAGAGAACTGCCTTGGGCTTTGTGCTTGAAGTGCTGAGTGAAAGTGCTGGGAAAAACTATTCTGTTGCTAGACAAAACTGAATTTTGGTTATTTGGCTGGAATGACTTAAAGCACTTCTGCCTTAAACTGATACTAGTATAGGAAAAAGAAAATAAACTAGATATGTTTGTGGGGGGAAGCAACATCAGGTAGGGGTATTGCCTTTTCAAGACAAGTAACAAATTCAGAGAGAAAAATGAAAAAGCCTTGAAAGGAATAGATAAAATACAAGACCTCTGAATCAAAGGGAGAACCACAAAGCCAGTGAACTGCCAGGACAAGAATTCAATTATACTTGCCTTTCATATAGTTTCTGATTGCTAAGGATCTGTGTTGAAGCAAAGCATGAAGCACTCTGATCTCAGATGTATAAATTCATGCTCTGCTAAATAAAGCACCTCTGAAGAGAAAAGAGAGGAAAATTTCAAGAAAAGTTTAAAGGGAAATAATTATTTCTTATTGCAAGGTATGCTAAATAGGACCTCTAAAAGCAGACGCTGGCTGGCATGGTTAGATCTGCCCCCCTCCAAAGAGAGATGCGGCACTGGAGGTATAAAGGTACAAAAGACACTGAGTGCAGGTGGAAACATCCTAAGGTAGAAAAGGAAATTTCCCTGCACTGTACAGCACGGTGTGAAGATTGTTAAGTTACCAGTAAATCTGCCATATGTTCAATGCCCCAGATCAGACAGAGCAATGACTCTACTGGGCATCCACTGCCCTGGCTCCTTCCCCGCTCACCTCTCCACACGTTAAAGTCTGTCCTCACTTAGCTGGTCAAGACCGCAACCTCCACAGCGCTGCCACAAAAACAGATACAAAGCTTGCCTAAGAGCAGTATTTTACCAGGGGCAGTGGTAAACACCAGCACAAGTCAGATTTGGGGCAGGCTTGTTTAGCTCCATGCTGTTTCTACCTTCCTAGCTGCAAGGCTGTAATTCCATGCCAATAAAGAAAGACTAATCACTTTTTTCCTTTCTCATTAAGCACGTGTTTTAGTTATGGAGGAGAACACAAAACCTACTCTGAGCAGTAACACTGCTAAGCCACTACAGCTAATTTTTCTCTTTCCGTCACAGAAGGAAAGCCAACAGCAGCTTCCAAGAACTTCTGTGAGGAAAACTCATTCTCTGTTCTCCTGGGGCTGACAAAATTTGTTGAAATCTCTCTTTTTTTTTTCTTTTCCCAGGAATGTGTCTTCTACTAATGAGCTTGGGTGCTGGACTGGTTAGCAATCAAGATCCAACTTGTTAATGACAGTAAATACCTCTTGTCTGCAGGTATTTCTAGCTTTCAATAATTATTTCATTGTGTCAGTGATAGAAACCTTGCTCTCACAATCTTCAGTCCTTCCCCATCCACATCCATCTACCCAATAGAACTCCTGAAATTTTCCTTGGGGTGCGAAAGCGATTGCATTTGCTTTGTGCCTTTGTGGGGTAGATAATAATTTAAAAGGTTTAAGCAAAGTTACAAGGGAAAATGTAATGGTTTTTGGAACTTTTAAAACAATTTACCTTTCATGCTTCATTCTGAGCTCAGCTCAGAGACTACCCTTTCACAGTCAATCTGTCCCAGCCATCTCTCAATACACTGCAAACAAGATTAAGCTTTTGTTAGTGTCTCAAAGTCAATCAGGGTCATCTGCAGCAGGCAAGGACTGAAGGTGTTTTTTAACTTGCTCCTTTATCCTTTGGTGATAAGGTTCATTCCTTTTCAACTACATTCCAAACTGGGGGAAATATTTTTCTCTCAAACTTTGGAGACTTCTTCTCTGCCTTTAGAGCCACTGACTTTGAAAAAAAGGTCTGTGAAACCTTGAAACTTTGAAATATTTTCAGTCTTTTAATTGCAGCAACGCATACAGCTCATTTATAGCTATTTTACATCACACATCTATCCAGCAGTCAACTTTCCGGAGATTGCTTCCCTTTCTTGACATTTTATTAATTTCACTTATATTGCTGTTCTTTGTTGTTTTTTTGCTTAGGTTGGTTGGGGGTTTTATTATAAAGGATTGTAGTTTGCCTTTTAGATCTAGAGCCCATCCACTGTGTTTGGTACATTCCTAGAGAAGAATTGTTATAGAGACAGGCTCATAAAGGAGATAACTGAAGCCTGCAGAGATAATTGTTTGCATTTCAAAGGGATGTTCAGCTAAAAAATACTTATTCCCCTTCTCTGAACAAAAGTTCCAGGGATGAGTCTTCATTACACAAGCACCTCACCCCCTGTCAAGTCTTGAGAAGTCAGACAAAATGCTGATCACTCGTGTGCACCTATGAGCACTAGCTAGAGACACCTCTCATCACACACACTTGTGCCATAGTGGCTTTTGTTCACTGCTCAGTATCTCAGCTTATTTGCAGTTCTGTCAACACTTGGCATCAGTGGTCCAGGGCCAGTGAGATGCTACCATACCAGACTGAAGAAGGAACATATCTCCTAGCATAGCATCAAGCTCAAAGCACACCAGCTAAAAGACTCATGTCCAAGCTGCAAGTTATCTTGAAGCTTCTGCCCTTGCTGACTCTTCATGCATGGACATCAGTAAAGTGGCCATCCCACACCAAAGTGCAGGGACTGCCACACTGGGGTTACGACAGAAAGGTTCAGTAAAAGAAATGAGGTTTTCATCTAGAGTCCTTCATGAGCGAAATCAAACTTAGGTGTTTAAATGTCTGATAAAAGATCTGGTGTGCTCTCTGACCCTGCTAGGAGCTGCTCACTTGACACTGTCTGACTTATTCTATTGGCTTCACTTGGCCATAAAGTGCAAAAAGCTTTCAGAGTATGAACTTAAATATTTTTATTGTGATATTGCAACATTAGCTGAGGGCTCAGCTACTAGATGTAAAGAGCAAGAAAGAACCAAAGAAGCACGACAGCAGAAAAACATTCTGTCTGCAAGAAAAATAAAGGATGTTAAGGTTTATATCTTGGAAAAGACTGAATTGTTGGGTTTTGCTTTTCTGCTCATACGCTGAAATTCTCATTCTTGAGAAGATGAAAACCTTAAAAATGAGCTCTTGCATGGTTTGTGAGAGTATTTATTCATTTGGAGACAACAAAAACTAAAAATAAAATATACTGACCTTAAACATACCCCATTCTCCTTTCAGGTGCAGTCCCAACACAATGTAATTAACATAACTCATCACAGACACTCAGAACATGGGGGCGAAGTCCACTTATAAACAGGACCATAACTACATTCATGAAATTCTATGCCTGCCTGAGTAGTTCTGAAGGCCAGCAATAAAAGTTTAAATGTATAACTGTGCTTTATCCCACAACAAACCACCAAGCCAGATTTGACTCTTGCCACCTCTTTCTTAGGGCTAACTTCTGTCTTCAAATTGATTTTAACAGGACTGTGGGGTATAGCTGAGCAAAAATGCATGAACCCTCAGTGTTTCAGATAGGTTTGTGGATTACTGCTAACAAACAGATAGTCATTGGTCTGCTAGGCCTGATCAGGTGCTGGGTAGTGAAAGAATGCTGTTTGTACCTTCCCATGTCTCATAAGAGTTCCCTGGAGCTTGTGTATCCGTTATCTACTTCCTCTTGATGCTTCCATTTCCTCTGCCGTTTTCAGCCATAAATTTTGCAGTATCACATCTTGAGTAGTAGTAAGTGAAGCAACATATACAGATAAAATACATGTGTGCGTGCCCACACACAAGCAGGCATAAACACAAGAAGTATCTAGAGCTGTACAGGATAAGCTGTGTTTTAAACGAGCACGTACCAAAGATTATATCTGCCATTCTCACTGTGTCATGCTCTTCACTCCACCTCCTGGAGATTTCTTCATTCTGTGACTCTTTTCTGAGCATATGCATACATATTCATGTGTATATAGAATTAAACAGCAAGGTCTTTGCAGCACATAGGAAAACTCGTGTCGGTCTAGCAGCACAAACTATCTGCTTGCAGTTCTGCTTTGACGCAAAGCAAAGGCTGTGCATCTCGTGCTCTGTTGCCAGATAGGATCTTCCAGAGACTAATTCTGAATGCTGGCAGTAAGATTTGTCAGGTTTTGCAATGTAGGAAACTGCTGACGGAACTGGCTGAATTACTGCACTGCTGCTTCAGATCTCTGTTACTCCCTCCAAGGTCAGCTGTCCACTTTGAAAGAATGAAAAGATCCAAACAAGTTCAGAGCCAGGCAGAGGTTCAAGCTAGCACTCCTCCACTCATGCCAGTGGGACAGTAGGACTAAATATAAGGAGGAATACAAAGTGGAAAGATAGAAGATCTGAGAAGACATTTCAGAACAAAGATGTTCTGAAATGAAGAAAACAACTAGTAAGAATTTAACTTATGGTTACCTTTAGCTTGCATTTTTTCCAATTGCAGCAAGCAGTGGTACCTGGCCTACAATCAACTTTGCAAGGGCAGAAGCCATTTGCAAACATCCTTCTGATGAAGCTAGAAGCACACTGATTCCCATTAAAAGAATGCACTTCAGAAGTCCGCTTTTTCTTTGGGCATCTATTACTATCACCAAGTTTTATATCATCTAGCACAAGGGGAGTCCATGGTTAAGATCCTCCTTCACCTGGAATCTGAAATAATTAAAATGACAGCCTCAAATATTGACAGAGAGTGTTGCCAAAAAGAAATTTGATTAACTGCTCAGGGACATCCATCTTTACTCATTACTCGCTGAAATTGCCCTGTCAGTCAGAGCAACACAAGCTTTTCGTGTGGAAGATTTAGAAAAATCAGACTGAGCTGCAATCAAGGGACCTTGCCTGCTCAATTTACACTTGATATTATTTGCAAATCACTTCCTTCAAGTAACAAAACTACTGTCAGAGAAGAGGACAATGACAGGTTGCCAAATCTTTTTACTTCTCTTAATCACTTCAGTAGGATATAGGAATCTTGAGATATCTTGAAGCCATGTCACAGCTAAAAAATGCTGCTAACCAACAACAAAACAAAAGAAAACTCCAACCAAAAAACCCAAACCAAAACAAAAAGCATGTCAAACCAAAACTCTCCTCATCTGTGACCTCCATTAGGAAGAGTTATACCAAACAATAATACCACTAAGTGGTTGTCTTGCCTCAGCGTGTACTAATACCTGCCATAACACAAAGAATTAAAACATTCTGTAATGAAATCCTTTCACCAAATTAAGTTCTCCTATGATTTTTCAGTGTTGAATATAATTAATATGATGAAATAATTCACATAATATAATAAAACAGCCTTTACAATTATACTGTTCTAAAAATTGGGGGGGGAGGGGAAGAAAAAAGAAAGAGATAAAAAGCATTTTATAATCTTCTCTTTCTCAGAGTTTCTTGAGCATATGACTGGGCTAAGCCCCTGCCTTTGCTAATTTTTTTGTGCTGTGTCCACCGTCTGCAGAGTTGATGAACTCAGCCCAATCCTTTTATAGGAGAGTACTACTAATGCACTTCTTTACACAATTCCCAGAGCACAGGAAATGTCACACATTATATGTAGACCTTTTATTTGAGCTGCAGAAAGTTGGCAGGGGTGGTTGGATTAAGGTTTTGCAAGGAGTTTCAGCAGTTGTTCTTTTTTTAATCCGTGGAAGTTCCTGTTTAAATTCTCGGTGTGTGGCTACAGACACCTGCAAGGACAGTGCTCTGAGGGAGAACTGAGTCTCACTGCTGTACACACAGGCACAGCTGGAGATGACTTTCCAAAATGCACTTCTGTAAAAACCAGCCATGATGCGTGAACCCATGAGAGGCAGAAAATTTATCTAAGTTTTTCTCTGCTTTATGCCTCATAGCATGCTGCAGATGCACTCTGACTGTGGTTCTAAACACTGCTAGACAGGGCAGTTTAAGACATCAGAAGCTTGTTTAGGCTGCTTGGTTACCAATGAAACCAGTATGAGAGTTTCAGTGATGTCATATAATGTTTTGGTATGTTTCTTAAAACATTCATGAAAGGAGCAGTCAAAGTGAAGCCTGTCTATTTGGGTATACTAATACTCAGTGCAGCCTGCATAAGTGCATTCAAAAATGGTGTAGTGACATTTTTTACAGCTAAAGATAAACTTTTAAAAAAATCAAATCTAGATAATTCTTCACTTGACTTTCTTTGGATAGGTCTAAGTGCTTAAAATATCAAATAGGGCTAATTCTTAATGATGATTTTACAGAGAACAATCAAACACCGTCTGACATTTAGGATTCTGTTCTCTCAGAAATGAATCCTAAATGAGCACTTTAAAATATTTAAAGGCTTACTTTTTCCCTTGACATTGCCTCTTTGCACAAAGACATGAGACAAATAGATACTGAAGAACAAATAAAGCTTTGAAACGTTGCAAACCTCACCTTGCTACTACACTCCTGTAACATTCACAAAATGTCAAAAGGATCTCCCTGCCTCCCCATGTTATACTGCTGCCTTTGAAGAAAATAAATGTTAGTTCAAGGATGCTGTTTGAAAGAGAAAACAGTCTGTTATTTTTGGTTTCTCCATTAGTAAAATAGTTACTTGCTGTGAAAGTCTATATGACAGATATCCACAAAACATAAAGACATACCTTTCTTATCAAAGCTCTAAGTTCATAATAGTTTGGGATGCTCCACCACCCACCCCATTACCTTGCTCCTACAAAGTGAATCAGAACATGCACTGTTGTAATTAAAGACAGCATCCCTTAGGGTTTATTTCCTTGTGATACGGGTTCAGCCTTTGCCTGTCCTGGTAAAAAGACTGGGTCTAAAAATGCAGTGCAGCCCTTTTTCTCAAACACAAAAAGAACAGTGGAGTGGCTTTGTCAGAGAAATCTACTGCAGCTCAACAACAGAAATAGCTGACACAGTCAGACACACAGTACCTTGCCTTACAGAAACACCTCAAGTCTCCCTATTCTGATTAATTGCCCAGATATATTCATTGGAATCCAATTTAATTGACTGGGACTGATCCATATTACATTTAAAAGGTGGCAAGACACACACTTCACCTAATATCTTGAGTCAGCCTCAGCCTATGTATAGTCCATAGGCTACTTTACCTTTCATTTGAGCTCAAGAGAACATTCATCAGCTGTAAAACAATGATCATGAGCAAATACAGACTATTTGAAATCACGTTTATAGAAAAAAATCTAAGCAAGGTATTTTTGAGAACTGTTGCATTTCGATACCAAATGGCAAAGCTTCTCAAAGTAGAAAAATAAGCTCTTCCACTTATGGCGCAAACTTCTGGGTCTAGATGTGAAAAGGGAACATCTACAGCTGGCTGTAGGTTGTGGCAGACTCTGGCAAACATAATCCCTGGAGACAGCAGCCTGAACGTGGGAAGTTAGCAGCAGAGTACCAGAGAGGAGTGGGAGGAAAGATATTGAACTCTTCATCCTCCTTACCACAGCCTGACTTCTCTGGTGTGCAGCATGGCTTTAAGGTGCAATGCATTTTGAGGTAATTGTAACACCACCAAAAAGACACCCTGAGGGAGGGGGGCCAGTATTTCTGCTTCTCCTAAAAGCTCCATAGGCTTCATGCCCAAAGATTCCTTACTTAAATGTGAGAAGCTTCTCCATCCACCTTTCTACTACTATACTGCAGTTCACAGCTAGAAATCAAGACAAAGCGAGACTTAGATGTCTGAGGGCAGTGTAGATTAGAACTGCATAATAGGGAAAGAGTCATTACTTTCCATTTCAAGAAATTGTGTGTACCTCTAACAACTTGTTAAGCAAAAATGGATGGAAGAAGTGACCTTTAAGCTGAGCTAGCTAACATTTAAACAAGAAAAAAATACCCACACTGGTTCTTACTCTCAGCTTATTTGCTCGATACACATTAAGTTAGTATCTCTCCATCTCAATGAGCAAGATCTGGGCTTTCCCCTGCAAATATTTCACATGAAGGTGAACAAAAGAAAAGCCAGCTCATTTCTCTCTTCTCTAAGAATACCAAGTATCTCATTCAAGAAAGCAGCTTGTGCAGGTCACCAGCGACAGCGAACATTTATGAAAGCACCAGCACACTTGGCTGCCACTGGACTAATGTGGCAGGGAGGGGAAGCCAGAGTCCTGCATGGAGTGTGCAGGGCAGCAGGGCCCATGGCATGATTCACTGACATGGTCCAGCAATGGCACTGGAACAATGGAGCAGAACTTTCAAGTGATTTGGTCAGCTATGGAGACAGTTTGAAACTACCTGTGTGTCCATGAGGAATTTGAGAAGATCTAGAGCAAACTGAAAAGCTTTTGTCTCTCTACTGCTCTGTTTCCCTGCAAGGTACCTGCACAGTGCAAGAATTCTTGACTGACCAAATCTAGACAGTGAAATTAAAATTTCTGTAATGTTTTGAGTGATGACAAGTTTCCCACAGGAGAAAAAGAAAATGTATCTTAATTGACAAAGTTGGGGTTTTTTTATAAAGATACAAGTTTCATCATAAGGAGAAGTCATAAAGAAAAATCCAATGAAGATAAGAGGCCCTGAAAGAGAAACAAGCATTCCAAAGTACTTTTGATTCTGATTGACAACTCATTTTCCTTTGTTCAGGTAATGCCTGGAAACTCTCAAAACTTTGTGGGTCTAATAAAGTCTCAGTGCCTTCACTATCCAGTCCAGTTTTCAGCTCTGTGAGTCCTGACACCGAAGTCAGAATTAAGAAACCCCCAAGGTCATGGTTCAAACCAGTCAGTGCTCTTAGCCTACCTCCTGCACAGTTCAGAAATCCCTCAATGGCCACAGAGCTCTTGGGTCACCTTTCTCACAAAGAACTGACACAGGGAGCAGCTTCTTGCCTTACATACTGGCAACTGGCTTCTCAGGCAGACCAATACCATCAGACAAGTGCTGATCTGCTGGTTCTTTCAAAATAAAAGTTTTGAAACATGAATTTCTGATAAGTAATCAATTTGGATTGACTCAGAGCAAAAAAACCCCCACAAGTTCTGAAATGTCAAAATTCCATTTCTTTAGCAACATGCAGTAGCCTTGAAACTTGGCAGGAACAGGCTAGTTCATCATATGCCTACTTGATGGTGTCTGAAAAGAAACAACAAATTTACTGACAGGGGTATTTCTCTTGAATTTATGGCTGATCTCTCATTTTTGGACACAGATGAATATTTGCATACAAGTTTGTGACCATTTCCTTTGTGCACAAGACAAGTTATTTACACTGTACATAACTTTCATTGCTTGATGATGTCATCTCTAGAAAACAAATCTTTCTCCATTTCATAATTTCACCAGCAGGTCCCATAGGGACATTCTCCATAATCAGATCAGATTCTCTTTCCCAAGAAGGTGTAGTAAAAAGGCAAAATGATCAACACAGAAGGCAACCAGTAATCTACTCACAGAAAACCTCAGAGATTGTCAGGCAATCACCAGAAGCACGGTGGATGTCTTAAAGTAATGATATTTTTGGTATTGTGTAATCATACAGAGCTGATAAAGGCAGTCCTGGGACTTTTTCACAACAGGGAGATTGTAAAGCAACTTTAATTTAATTTACTGCTGGAGGAGTTTTATATACCAGAGAAAATTCATCCCAGAGAGATTTTTAGAAGTTAAAAAAAAAAAAAAAAGGAATCCGTATATGTGTAAACCTAAATTTTCAGGCAGTAACAACAGGATTTAGATCCATGACTGTCAGATACAGCAAAACAACCCATAAAACTCGATTCTATTGCTTCTGCCACCACAGGTAGGTGCACAGGATAGGGATTTGGTGCAAAACATGCAGGAAAGGGTTGTCTTACCCTACATGCACGCCCCAAATAAGGATCCGCTCAGAGTGGACAGAGGCTTGGCTTCCTGTAAACTTGGGGAGAACTAAAGTGGTTAAATATCTTAGTCAGTGATGCAATGTTGCTCTCTTTCTCCCTCCTGATTTTTGGTTCCTACGTTTCCTGGCTCACATTTCACATGTCCTCAACTAATCAAAACTTCATTAAGACATCAAGGAGACAGGTACAGCCAGAAATTTCAAGGGAGCATACTTTTGACCATAAATTATTTAAAATCTACTCATTATGAAGAAGTAAGCACAGGGGTGTCACAACGAATCCATCCCTCTTAACACAGGACGATTACCCATTATATGTGGAAAAAACTTAGTAGTACTGGAGAGGACACCCAAGGGGACTAAGACTGGAGCATGACCTAACACTTTTTAATTGCTGAGGCAACAAAGGCTAAATAACTTTGCATTCCTACCAGGAAAAAAACAGCATAGTAAGTCAGCCACAGAAGAAAAAGTAAAACAAAGGATAACTATAGAGCAACTAGAAAATCCCAGGTACTTTATTGCTACCAAAAGTGGAGAAAACAAAACTTATTAAACTGTGAAAAAAATAGGTATTGCATTTTGCAATAAGTGACATAAGTTAAAGTAATTTAAGAAATAAGCTGGGACCAGAAACAAGGATTGTCATTAATCATTACCTCATTTTCCTGTAAATTTCCGAAGCTTAAGAGCTGAGTTTTCAAAAGCAGATATCCATCTGAACAGTGTACAAAGTGGGGTCTGTGACTCTAGAGTCACAAGTGTCCCGTCCTGCGTATCTGTGTGCATAAAGTTCTGAGCACAAAGGGTGTGTGGGTGTGCACATGCATGTACACACACAGTCACGTACCACACAGGAGCATTTGTGCATCTGCTTTGAGATCAGGGTCTGTAGACACTGGTGAAGAAGACAGTTTCGAAGGGCAGATGTCTGCTGGAGGTGACAAAAGAAAAAGGAGCCAAGTAGGTCTGACTGCCTATTTTTGGCTTTGGAAGTTGCATACAGTCAGTGCTACTCACAAGTGGCTAATGTAGCTTTCTTTAAATCAAGTATTACATAAAAGTAATATTTAGAAACATACACTAGATGGTCCTCTGGTAAGTCTTAGGCCTGCACCAATTTACCTCAGTTCCTTTAAGAAAGAACCACTCTCTTTACCCTTTTTTTTCCTTTGGAATCATATACTAATGAGATCAGACTCCTTTCCAATCAGAAAATTTGTCAAATAAAAAGATATGGCCTACAAATATATTTGATCACATTGGTATTACAAAATACTATTTCAGAGGTGAACAGAGTCAGAATAAGCTCAGCATGGCTCCTGAAGGTAACGACTTCCACATGCTGGTTTTGGCTGGGGTAGAATTAATTTTCTTCACAGTGGCTGGTATGGTGTTGTGTTTTGGATTTGTGCTGGACACAGAGTTGATAATACAGAGATGATTTTGTTATTGCTGAGCAGGGCTTACACAGAGCCAAGGTGAGGGAACTGGGGGGTGCATGGGAGGTTGGGAGGAGACACAGCCAGGACAGGTGACCCCAACTGACCAAAGAGATGTTCCAGACCATATGAAATCATGTTTAGTATGGAAAGTGGGGGATGAAGGAGGAAGGAGGGGACATTTGGAGTGATGGAGTTTGTGTTCCCAAGTAATCATTACGTGTGATGGGGCCCTGCTCTCCCAGAGATGGCTGAACACCTGCCTGCCCATGGGAAGCAGTGAATTAATTCCTTGTTTCGCTTTGCTCATATGCACAGCTCTTCCTCTCTCTATTAAACTGTCATTATCTCAACCCAAATGTTTTTTGCTTTTACCCTTCCAATTCTCTCCACGATCCTGCTGGTTGGGCAGAGAGTGAGCAGCTGTGTGGGGCTTGGCTGCTGCCTGGGGTGAAACCACGACAGTCTCTCATTTCAAAGAAGGGAAGCACTGAGATCTGAAGCAGGCTGACACCCCACTGTGCAGCACTGGCACTAAGTTAAGGTTGGGAAGGTGCTTCCACACCCTAACTCCCGATTTTTCATCACTTCTCTGCTGCACAAACAGCCTCCTGTGAAACAAGGAATTTGGAAAGAAAACATGATGACTGAAGCTGGTTTAATCTCACTGGTTAATTTTGATAGAATAAGCATGAGCTGCCATGCTCAGACACTCTAACTTCCCTTTCTATTTTTTTCCCAAACTTTAATTTATTCTTTTACTCACTGCCATAGCTTTACTCAAAAGAGTGGGATTTTCACATATGCCAGCAAGTTCTAGACTTGTCCTTAGAGGACAGAATAACTAGTGACGAAAGAACAGGGAAGGGAGAAGTGAGATTTCATGTATTTTGCTGCCATAGGCAGAGCTCCCCATACACTAACTGAACCACTGCAGTAATGCCAGTTTCTTTCTGATAAGGAATTTAAAAGCCATGGAACAAAACACAGATGAATGAGTGAAAAGATCAGAGCCTAACCAGTTCTGAAGAGCTGCAGCTGGGACAATTTTGAACTGGTCAGGAAACTCATGTTCAGAGACAGCCAGCCCAGCAGGCCTCAGGGAGCCACTGAAGCTCCCAGCTTTGAGTGTCAAGCCTACCTAAAAAACCAACATTTTAGTACTCACTGCCTTCTTAAAATAGTACAAAATGGACACAACATGTCCCATGAAGTTCTCTCAAAGAAAAGGCCAGCATTCACTGTAGCTTTCTGTAAAAGTCTGCTTGTTCTCCACCTTATGTTATTTTAAGCATGATGTAAATACGCTGATGTCTATGTAGGTACTTGTGATAAAACCTCAAGCAAACAAGTTCAAAAACAGACCAAAATTATTTTTTTATAACCTATAGGGCACCTGTAACATACCTTTTAAAAAATGCATGGCTTCTCAATTATGATGTGACATGATGAATGAAGTCTGCTGCGCTAAGTCACCTCAGTTTGTATGCAAAGTGCAAGCCAAACCCCAGCACAAACCAAGAACAAACCTCTTCAGAAGCATGACAAAACACCAGCTAGGAGTTTTTTCACACTGCCTATTTTAAAATAACCAAAAAGCAATAGAAGAATAATCTACTCCATCTGCAAGGTCTAACCCCATAGTTGCACATACAAAACTGACTAGGAATTTACTTCTTCGCTATTCCCCCACAGTCAACAACACTTTAGAATTTAAACATTTTTTAGCTGAGCTTTATGAAAACTAAGTTGCCATGAAAAATATGACCTGCTATTGGCATTTTGCAGAGCTGTATTAAAAAGAAAAAAATCTTCATCCTTAGCATCCTAATGTTTCCCAAGTTTAAGGGGCCAGAAGTGCTACAGGGGATTTCAAGGTAGCAGAAGGGAGAAAAATGATCCCCATGGGTTCCCCCAGGGCAGCCATTCTAGAAGCACAAGCTGGGCTCCAGGGAACAGCCAGGAAAGCTCCTCAGGTCCAGAGTGATGAAAGAGCTGAAGAGCATGATATATGGGTGAGCCCAAGGGTGCTGAGAAGAGGCAGAGAGCAAAACTGGAGAAGAGGAAGAGCGATGTTTATATTCAGTGATTGACACAGGGATGTGCACAGAAGGATGAGGACAATTTTCAAATATACTCTTCCAATTTCCATTGCATTCCTTAAAAATATACTTGTCCCAGGTGATTCCAGTTTCAGCCTTAGTCAGCAAACCCTTGATAACACAAAACACACACTTGTTTTGGATTAGTACCAGCAACATACAATGGCAACATACTAATCCAACAGGTTGTTATTAAAATCAGTACTTCAAGCAGAAAAACCTCTATTACTGATTTTTTCTACTCCCTCAGGAATTAATTTTCCATTGTTCTCTAAGTGGCCATATTTATAAAATAAGTCACTTTATTTATCCAAAAAACTACAGATTCTAGAAAAATGAAGGGTACTTCTGGTCCAATTTTCTCCCTTGGTCTTTCCTCCACAGTCATGACTGCTTCCTGTACTATTGCCATTAGTTTTTAGTCTGAATCTAGCTCTAGAATGCATTCAGAGACAATATTTCTACCACTTCTTTTATTCATTCAGTAGATCCCACTGCTAGCAATGCCATGTACTTTTGACTGCAGTCCTGTGAATTGCACATAAATCTCATATTAGTACTTGCATATCTTGAACAACTGCAAGAGAAGGCTTTCCCATTCTGCTCTGTTCCTCCTCTAACGAAATGAAGTCTTCCTTGCATAGAAAAATACCTGGCTCAGGGTATTAATCTCCCACACAACTACATTTTGGATTGCATGCAGAACATAATGAATTGAGTCTAACATAGGCCTTGCAGGGCACATCTCCTCAGCCAGCTGCCCTTTCTGCTCTGTGAGAACTCACCTGGAGGAGGTACATGAAATAGAGCCCTTATTCTAATCAGTAGTTTAACTTCTGCTAACAGCACAAAGCTATTTGCATATTGCAGTCACAAGCTGTGTCTGAGCTATCTGAAAGACTGCTCAAGCCTTTCTCAGAACCTTGAGCCTATGAAAGCACTTCTTACCAAAATATCTTCCTAGTTAGTGCTGTTAATTACTCTTAGCATTGTTTTGATTCATTGTGCCTACTTCTTTTTCTACAGCTTCTACTTGAAATACAATTGGTCATATTTAGAATGTGTTTTCATTGTTTTAGCATGAAGTGCTTCTTCCACTTCTAACTGTGGTTGTTCCAAATTATGAATTCAGCTCTCCTGGGGTTTTATTTCTGTAAGATTTAGTACTGAACTAAAAGACATAATAAGCATAAAGGGTTTTCATTTTTTCTAACTATGGACAATAAGACTATATTTTTTTTCACAGACATAATTGTATAGCTCTAGGGAATACCTCAGGGTAACAATTACATGAGATTAAAAGTATCCATTTAAATCTGCCTCAAGATCAGTCAAATGCAAATGACAATTTATTTTTTTTTAATATTAACTTTATCAGAATTGTAATACCTGGTAGTCTAACCAACTTTAATTAACAGCTTATTATGATGGAAACTTGTTACTTATGGAGAGACACTGTGTGTATAAATATGCCCATTTTTTTCCATAATTAGTGTGGGTGAAAGACAGTTTGGGAAATCTATCTTTGTACGATACATGAATTTCAATTTGATTTTATAAACAGTCTCTTTTCTTAATCCTTTCACTGTATTCTGTGTGCTACTCAACATATTTTGGGGAAGGAAGGGTGTAGGAAGATCTGTCTCAAAACAGGCTGATTGTTAAAGATTAACACTACCTGAACCAATGCTACCTGGCGAGAACAAAGAGCAGCAATATCCTTGATAAAGCTGTTTTTCCCTAACTTATCTGGAGGAAGCAAAAAGAATCATATTTCCACAGAAGCAGAACAAAGGCTCAGGTGTCAGGCTTGGAGATCACAGAGCTTAAAAGAGTTGGGGGTTGGAGGGAGGGGATGTGAGGGGAGGCCAATACTTGAACAAACGATGGAAAGTTGAGCACCACGGGAAAAAATGGAGAGGTGACTGTTTGCCTACACCATCAGGTAAGAAAAAAGCTGTCAGCAGACATTCAAACGTGCAGTTCAGACAAGAAGCCACACAAAAGGGAATCTGAATCCTGTAAAATTTGTGCCGAATATCAGTTACTGTTCCCCAGAGAAAGGGAGGCTGGGGCAGCATTTTTTATTGCTTTATGTGCAACTGCACAGTTCTTGCAGTAGCTCCAGAAAGCTACACGGTTTGGGAACTTTCACAAAACTTCTTTTTGTCTCCTTTCCCATGTTGTATTGAATTCTGGAGTGGTGGGATACACTGCTGTCTGCACCAGGCTGGGGAGGCAGCAAGGCAGCTGTATCATGGATCAATTGGCACACGTAGACAGTGAACAGAGAACACAGTGCTTAAGCAGCAAGCCAGGAAACCTGGGAAAAGAGAATGGTAGGGTTTATCCAGGCTCCAAGTAGCAAACATCCTCATCTGGTGTGCTGAGGCCTACCAGGACTTGCCTGGCCCCTGCACCCCTGGGAATGTTCAGCTGGAACCTTTTCCTCTGAGAAATGGCTGAACAAGCAAAGCTATTCAGCAGAGACTAGGATATAACACCAGTAAATGTATTTAATAGTAATGTAAAAAATTCACCTCTAGCAGTTCAATTTCTGAACTTGTAATTCCCTCAAAATGTCATTAAACTCCTTTGTTATAAAGGCAGTATTTTAAGAGGCAGAAGTGAAGGACTAGAAAGCAGTTCGAAGATTTCATTTCTTTACAAATATATATCAAGTAATTACCAGTGAGATCCAGGTGCTTAAACCCAGGTACGAATCTCAGGAACCAGTGGGGAATGCACCTCAGCAAGAGCTGAACTTTGGCCCTGTGCCTCCACCACAAATTGGTCAGGGCTATTCCTCCAGGACTCATAGTGAACCCACAGCACTGAAACACGAGGAGCACCAGGGTGAGCATCCCCACCTGCCGGCTATGAACACCACGACTGCCAACAGCTGTGGCACAAAGAACCTTCCTTGAGGATTTCACGCTTACAGTTCTGACAAGCAGTAGAAACACTCAATTACAGTGATTTTTCCAATAAGCATCCGGGCAATGTGGAGCGTAAAGTGCATCTCATGCTGGGAAGCAGTAAATGTTTCTCAGTGTCACATGTGAAACACTTAGAGGCAACCTATAACCTAAAACAAAGTGTAGCACAGCCACAAGGGAAGCAATGGTAACGAGGATCAAGCCAATTGGTCTCTTCATTCCCAGCAATCAGGATGAGGTGTTCAGAGCCCTGACCTTTGAGGACCCCAAAGAGTTATTTTAATTAACTTTGCCCATTTCATCATCTTTCCAAACACAGGGTATCCTACATCTTGCTGTTGCTTCTTGTGAAGCTTCTAGGAGAATTGTGGGGGTCAAAATATATGTTCAACAACCCTAAATGACACAACCCTAAAACTCGCCAAACTGGGCAAGTGTCAGGTGGAATATCAACTGCTTAGGCACTGTCCCACCACCACTGGCTGCTGACTCCAGTGCCAGATTACTCAGGTCAGCCTGCACAAGGTTCCACAGCATAGGAATGTCATCCCCTGTCCCAACCATACAAATATTTAATTACTACTGTAGAGAGGTAAGTGCAGTGACAGCAGGAAGACCAATCTCATCAAAACAACAAAACCAAAAAAAGTCTGCTACTTTTACACTGTGTCAAAACTCAGAGTCCTCCAAACCTACAAGACAGTGCACTTAAATAAGCATTCCAAAGAAAAATTAGCAATGTTAGTGCCCAGTTAAGACAGATAACTCCCAGGGAGACCAAATCTCTACCTTTTCACTAAACAAAAACCACAGTGTCTGTTCGCCGGGTGCAAGTTACAACCAGAAGGCTGATTGCTCTCAGTTGGCTCAAGTTCTGCCAGAAAAACACAGCATCATCCCAACAGTCCTGGTGCCAGTCACAGCTGGATCAAATACAGTGGAATGACCTTTGATGTGACAGAACAGGCCACTTACCCCTCCCTCTCCAAAGACTTTTTATACCACAAGAAACAAAGAATTTGTTGGAGGGACCTGTAACCCACTCCCATAATAGGCTGTGGGTGTAGCAGTTTTGGCTGAAGAAAACCATGTAGCTCTTGCAGGACATGAGTTGTGGCAGGTTTTGCACAAGAATAGGCATCTGCAAAGCAAGGAAAAGTAAACTGAACATCTTAAAAGTCCATCCCAAATTTCATTATGGCCAGGAAGATGTATTCCAAAGCAGAACTAATTTTCTGCATTGTAGTGCACTTAAAGAAAATATAGCCCAGCTTTTTTAACCACGACAGATTTATTTTCTTCATACTTTTATTAACTTGGCATTTTATTTCATCGAAATGCTATAGGTCCTCCACATAAAAATGTGTCTCACAAATGCAATTCTCAACTAAAAAGCCTTCTAAGTGCTGCTTGCCTTTGAGTTTATCCCGGTGGGGAGACTGAAGAAGGTGCATTGAGGAGGGATTCACATTGAAAAAATTCTCTGAAGTAATTCAGTAATCACAGACCTTTTGATATACAGTTTCAGATCTTCCTGTAGCTTGGCTGTCTGCCAGGATTTATTAAATCTGGGTACCAATTAGAATAAACATTTGTCTCCACTTTTCATAACATGTTACTCTATACCATAAATAGCACACAACTACTTAAAAATCCCAGGTTGCAGTCCGCAAAAAGAAATATTTGACACACAATGCTAGTCTCTCTCCAGTCTGCTCTTCTGTCCCTCTGTGAGAATAGCAGGATGCTCATCCTGAGGCTGCAGCAACAAATTGGCCAAGGAACAACAGGTCTTCAAGATCGCTCTGGAAAAGCCTTGCCCCTTTATAGGAATCTCTACACTCATTGTTTTACCCTTCAGTGAACTTACACCAATATTTGGATTTTAAATTAAAAGTTGCTGGTGAAGTCACAGCCCTGGGATATCCACAGACAGCTGGCTTGGCATTGTGGGGGCAGCAGGGACCATTCTGCAACTTTTAAAAACCATTGTCAGAGCAGCATCTCAAATAGCACCTGTTGGTACTTTGTGTGCCACAGAACAATAAAAGTAAAAGATGACGAATACCCTGTATGATTTGGATGTTTCCAAAGATTTTACTATGACATTTGTCAGGGAAATGCTAGTGCTGGTTGAATGCTGCACTGCAACAGAGAAATGCTGCAAGAATAAACCTTATGCAAACAAGAGCAGTGCCACCAGCACACAGGCAGAACTACAAATAAATTACCAAAGTATTGCTTAGAAGAGGGTGGGCAGCAAACCTGAGCTCCAAGTATGTCTACTAAAATCACTGAAAACCCTTTTGGGCAACAGATTCCCCTCTGTATCTTGCAAAACAAAAAAGGCACTTCCCCATTTAGAATCACCATGTTCTGCTTTCCTGGTTTGCTCCAACATTTATCTGGGCACAGCAGAGCCACAGAGGATGCAACAGGCCAATGCTCCTCAGTCCCTTCAAAACGAGTTGGTATAATTTGTCTCACTGATATAATTTTTTGTTGAAGATAATTTAATCACCCTCCCTTCTCACAGTTTCTCTAAAAGCCATTTCTCCTTTCCGAAAATTTCTTCTGAGCATTAAGAAATGCCATGGAGAAGACTGGAGAGCAGCTGCTACTGAATTGCAGTGAGGCATCCACCATAGAACTTCATCATGCAGAAACAAATCTGGGGATCTAACTTATAAGCTTCTTTAAAAAGAAAGTTCCAAAAGAAAAAGCTGGATGGGATCTGTTTGATTCTCAGTACTGTGAGACACTGACATTTTAAATACTTATTCCCAAATTCCTTGGTACGCTGAACTTACAAAGATCAATAATTTAAAAAAATCTTTTAGCCAAGTTCTGTCAGCAGCATGAGGGGCCAATTTCAGATATCTAGGGGTCCTTAATATTTTTTGAGCAGTCATGGTTTGAGTTCCATGCTGACATCTGGAGACACTTAACCACTTTTATTAAGAGTCTTTACTTGCAGCAGTCCTTCAATTACCAGGGAATAAAGCAAAAACATGTTTTGGATGCAGGAGAAAGGACTCAGTGGGAAACAAAATAAACTTGGGAAAGTGATAAATCGACTGTATCTTCTAGGTAAGGCACTCCCATCCCCAGGACTTCTTGGCAATGCATTTAACTTCAGCCTTTTTCTCACAGCTGTGAGTGACTATCAAACCAATGTTTCAGAGCTGGCACGAGCAGTACCCCTCATTCTCTGCTGTCACAGTTGCAGTTTGCTGTTCAGGTTCAGCTCTGGGCACGAAGAGATGAATGGCTCTGAAGGCACTACTTAAAGCTCTCTCAGCTGCAGTGCACATGCTTTTATTTGCTGGTAAGTAGAAAAGGAGTCCCTCACTGGAGGCCACCTCTTAATTCAATCACAGCCTTCCAGAGCCTCAGCACAAGCAATGGATGTATTCCCTGCCAACCCCCTCAAAGCCACAGAGGCTCAGTACTGAATCTCCAAGGTGGAAAAAACAGGTGCATGAACACTTAAACAGCCCTTTCAAACAGTTATACAGACCCAGTGGTGGGAAAAAGTAGTAGCTGGTATTTTTTCCTTCACTTAACCTGTTTTGCTATGGAAATGAGGCTGAGGTAATATTTGCCTATGTGTATCTTTTCTTCTAAGCTTCTTTCTCCTTTCCTCTATCACCGCTAACTTCAGAACCTAAAACAACTATTTCAGCACGGTAGAGGTCTCTGATGTTCCTACATTAAAAAATCACCTGAATAGAGGAGAAATATACTGTAAGCCCCACAAGTAAAGGAATCAGCGCAATGAAAACTTATACTGTTTAAGACACCAGAAAACCTGCAGAGAAAGGAGCTCTTATCCATGCTGGCTAGAGTTTATAGTCACGGAACTGAAAACCAAAAGCTCTTGGTTCTGGAGTTATGAGCGTGCTGTGTTCTGTTTTTCAGTGGCTTACTCTGTGCACACACAGGACAGCATTGCTTCCTCGACAAGGAGGAGCACACACCTGCAGCCTTGGCAGTGTAACCATGGCTGAACCAGCTGCACCAGGCTGACATACAGCTTCTGTCCCTTGCACACATTCGCAGAGCCAGGGTGTGCTAACTTTCCTCCATCTCCTTTTTCTTGCTGGAGTCACAAAGCTGCTCTGGGTCCTCCTCCTCCCTGCTCAGCAACAAATGCAAGCAGTGAGCTCCCACCTGTTAAACTTCAGGCCACAAATCACATTCTGAAGCAAAATACATGAAAGAAATTACAAAAAAATACCAAACCAACCAACCAACCAAAAAAAATCACACACACACAAAAAACTAAAAACAACAAAAAAACCCAAAACAAACAAACAAAACAACAAACAAGCTTTTTAATTAGCTACTTCCCTGAACAAACAAGGCACAGATGCTCCAAAGCAGAAAGGAGTATGCAAACTGGGGAAGTGCAAACTTATAAAGAGAGGAGTTCACCCTAAGGAGAGAACCAGACATAGACAAAGGAACTGCTGGTTCAGCTCAGGAAACATCAGTGACCCATGTTCATAAACTATAATGATGCAGGTGATTGCCAGGGTCCTCCATTGACTTGCTGAGCCAAAATACACGACTCCTCCCCTTGTTCTGTATAGGCTAAAGATGCCACAGGCAGACAGAATTAGTCACTGTGAGAGCATGGATAGTACAGGTTGATGGTGCTGGCCATGAATTTTAAGAGCCAGACTGCGGACAGGCATCTCAGCAGAACAGCAGAGGACAACCCATTAAGAAGAAATATGACATCTTCAGGTGATAGGTCACCACAGAATTTCTATTTTGGGCCCCATAGTCAGCTGTGTGATAGATCATGATTACCACCTGGCTTGTAATAGCGTCTTGTGTGAGGGAGCGTGGTTTGGCTAAACCTCAGGAAAGGGACATTGTGAGAGGCAGTGCTGAACAAAGGTCTGAATCAGGTCTATGCTCCATCAAGGGCCGACAGACATAAAACAAGTCTATCTGTTATGATTTGGGTTGGGTATAATTTTTCCCTGGAACAGAGCCATTTGATATACTTTTGCAGCACAACATAAGTCAGAAGAACTCCATCAAAATTTTTGTGGTGAAAGCTTACTAAAAGCCTGCCAAAAAAAAAAAACCAAAACCAAAAATAAAAAACCAACCAAAAACCCCAAACTGAAGACAGACAGCATTCTCAGACCTCGTTTAAAAAAAAAAAAGTTTCTCTCAACATTTGCTTTGGCATTCTTACAGTGTAGCATGCCAGACCTGTACCTCCTAGTAATCTGTTAAAATATTTATGTGCTTGCAATATTTTAAATGCACTGGTATTCTGTATATTTTGAGAAGGCTGGAGAGATCGAGAAGAATAAAGGAACATGTTTCAACACCAGCCTGAAGCACGATGACACAATGAGGAGCTCTGGGCTAGCAGCAGACATCGTGGCCTGCCAGAATCCATGCATCAGAACAGTGAGACTTGCCCAGGCTACTTTAATTGAGACAAATGGGAACTGTGTGTCCTGGAAGTTAGCACTGAGGTGTTGTCTCCACTGTTTTGCTGGGAGTTCCACTGTGGTTTTACACCCCACACTCTACTGCAATTTTCAATCCTTCCCCAAAAGCACCGAAACTCAAACAATAACTCACTATTTTACAACCAGACATAACTCACTCTGGGAAGGGTCACCACAAGCAGCAGTTTCCCCAAGCAAAAGTGTTTTGCTGTCCTCATTATGGACTAAAAATAAACTTTTCTGATCATCTGGCAGCACATCCTTGCCAGAATAGTAGAGATCAACTTCACACCCACTGAGCTCTCCTTCAAACACTGATGCCGAAATCCTAGTAAGATGTGCCAATGTCTGTTTCCTATCTCTCCTATGCAAGGAAAGGGGGTCTCTGGCTGGCTGACAGTTGAAAAGATCCTGATGCCTACTTTCCAGCCAGACGACAGATGTATAAGAAAGGCTGTCAACTCATTTCTCATAAAGCAATTTTTAAAAGTCTGGAATCTTTCAGCTCACACTGAGTATGAACAACACAGTGAACCCCCAAATCCTCTTTTAAAAAACCGCATAGTGATTCCACCAGTATGAACCTGCCAGGTCTAGACTAAATGTAGACTACCCAGCTATTTTGTGTGAGGTCAAATGTATGAACTGTTCTATTTAGTGAAATATCTCACCACAATATTTCACTGCATCTGTTCATTAAATTTTATGCCTCTGCATTTAGGAATGATAGCTACCTACAGAAAGTAACTACCGCTGCACCTTGGCTACATTAAATGCTGCACAGAGGTGAGAGCATTTCACTTGATAAAAACAAACAGAAACAAGCAAACAAACAAAAAAGAGTTTTATGTTGACCTACAAGGGAAAATAATACATTTGTACTTCCCTTGGTCAAAGCATAAGCTCACCATTTGATTGCAACTTGTTTGACAGCAATCTGTTAATACTTGGATAAAGGTCCTTGAGGAACCAGAGGGAAAACAGCATAGAGAAAAGAGCAACATAAAGCAAACTTCAGGACATCTGATGAATACCCAAGCAGTGGAAGAAGTGAAAATGATTAATGGTATAGTATCAGCACACAACAGCACAGTGGAAGTAAGATAGCTGGGGTTTAGCAAGCAGGGCCATTAACACACAAGGTGAAATGACCATGCAAACACTGGTGGCTGAAGGACAAGGTAGCAGGAAACAAAACAAAGTTACTGTTGCCTGTAATACCAGGTACTAAAAAGCCAGGGCAGCAGGCCAACATACTGATGAGAAAGAGCAAAGCACGGTAATTATTCCTCCCGTCTCATGAAAAAGCAGCAAGGTTAATTTTATCCTGGAACAAAAACCATATGCCATTGAAGGAGCATTACAGGATCAGCTCAATATCCTAACCTAGCTGTCTAACAAGAACTTTCTTTTTCCCTAAGTACCTGGCAGTGGAAAAAAAAATCACATGGCATCTTGCAAATTATTGCTCTTTCTCAAAACAACTTTAAAAAAGGAAAAAGGTTTTAAAATATGACCCTACCAAAAAAAAAAAAATGTTCCTTTAAAAAATTTTAGAATCTAGATGAATTGCCAGAAGCTCAGAGAAAGTCTGAACTTGGCTCACATTCTGAGCAAAATTTTGATCACCAATACAAAATGCGAGTTCTGCCTCCGTTGTGTCATTTAAAGTGCACATGTTGTGAGTTTTCCATGAAGTTCAAACAGCTACTCTTCTTTTACATAGCCAGACAACAAAATCTGATACAATCAAAATTATATAGCACCCTTCTATCTCTCATTAAGAAGAAAACTTTCTAGATGCGAAACAAGTAGAAGGGATGTAGCTACATGTTGTTATGCTGGCAGTCAGACCCAATATTATTCACAATGGACTTTAACTTCTTTTAGGTGGTGGAGACAGCTAATTGAGATTCAGAGAAGCATAAGGGAAATGGCACTTCTTATCAGTGCAAAGAGTAGAGAAACTGCCCTTTTACACATTAGCTTTATCTCTATTCCAGTACAATCCTCCGTTTAATGTTTTATCTGATGATGCCATACATTTTCCAGACTGCTGCTGAGCTCCTGTGAGATGTTACAGATACCATGGTCACTTCTCTCGAGGGAAGCTTCCTACAGAATATGCAGGACTTTTAGAGGGGTGACATCAAACCAAGCTAAACTGTCCTCTGGCACTATTTAAATCATACCTTTCCTGTTACAGGTGTACGTACAGCAATCTACCATAAAGTCCATTTTCAACAACCAGCTCTGTCTCTCACTATTTTCTATGCTGCCTTAAAAAAAAAAAAAACAACTTAATACAGATTCTTTGAAAATGTTGATTGTTGACCATCAAGAGCATCCAAACAATTTTGGAACTGTCATATTGCTTTGATATATCATAAGGTTTTAAAATACTCTTATGATAGAGACATTATAGAAGGAGCTGCTTTCAAAGTGGAACCCAGCAGCTGATCTTTTCATTTTGTATTATTCTGTTTGGCCAGAAGGCTCAGCAGGCCTCTCTGCCATTGCAGCCAGTGCAGTGCACAGCAGCATCCCTGCTCAGTGGCTGGAACAGGTTTTTTACATTACTGCTTACATTCTCTGCTCTTATGCTGTCCTAAAACCTTGTTAGATCCCTTAATGGTGGAGGGCTTGACTCTCCTTATGACGTCTTCCTCCCTGCCCTTCATTCAGCCATTGCCAACTGAGACCACGGCACACGAGATCCACCATTAAACGAAAAGGTCTTTAAAGTTTTTGCTGACACCTGTACTGAAGGTATTTCCTGTTTAGACATCTGTCCCAAAGAATCCAAAATATTTGTCTCTCTGTTGCATGTTCATTTTACACGAATCCATAGAACAAAGTAAGGTTGCAATTGCATGTGCCTCATTTCTGCACTAGATCTCTTTTAATACCAATAAAATATGCAAAAGCATTATTGAAGACTTTAAACCATGTTAACTAGCCTCAGACACTCTTGCCTTAAAAACATGAACCAAAGAGTCCTTCATAAAAATAATTTTCTTTTTTGCAGCTCCTCATGATTCAGATCCTGAGTTCTTAGCCTCTTACATAGAACATAAAAGAGAGGGAAGCTGAAAGGCAAGGTCCAGAGCAGTTAGTTTGGTGAGCATCTCATTTTACTTTTCCTCCTACCCCATGTAGTCCAAATGCTAAGTGTCCATCTCAAAGTAAAGATGCTCCATTTTAAAGGAAGCTGATAGTCACTGTTGTTTTTAAAAGGTGATTTTCAGCCTGGGCTAGAGACCTCAACACAGCACTTTTCCAGAGAAGAGCATGATCTGTATCTGAGCAGGTAAGAACTCCTGGGGATCACGGGGCAGTGGAGAGATCAAGCACATTGTGGGTGAGAGTTGGCCAGCAAAGCCCTCCAGCAGGATGCCCAAGGACAGGCATCCTGCATTTTGGCAACCTGCCCTCAGGCATCACACAACCTGCCCTCAGGCCTGCTGCGGAGCAAAGGTGCTAAAATACCTCCCTATCCCCAGGTTTTCTGGCAACTCTCTTGTTGATCCAATGATATCACTTACCATTGACAGACTGAGTCTCTCACATAGGGAGTGCCTACACTAATTTTGCTCTGTTTATATAACCACTCAATCAGAAAAGTTCTTTCCTGTTTATATTTTATATGCTTTAATAATAAACAGATGTTTCTTCACTACTGGCAGTTTCTTGCAGTCAGAGGCTGTTCAGAGGTTACAGATTACTGTGACTACTCCTTGTCAAGGGGGATGTTTTTCACTTGGGCCTAATTTAAGCATAATCCTACCTAAACCTTGTGTTGCTCATAATTTTTATAGCTGTAACTTATCTAGATTAGATATTTTGAATCACACAGTTGTGATTATAGTGAAGTTAACTGTATTTATGTTGATGATGGAAATTATATATTATTTCCTTGCTTGTTTATCATCTTAAGATAAGACTGAGTTTTGAAGGGGAATTTTTCAAAGGCACCAAAACTACAGAAGTCTCTCCTGCATGAGGAGCTATTTGAAATCTGGCACTACACTTTAAATTCGGCCTGTGCCTAACTCTGTCAGCCTTTGAATGGACTTGGGCTTGTGATCAATCGGTTTGCTTTTAAAAATCTGCCCATTACTATTTTTGGAAATTACTTGCCTGACAGCTAAGGAGAATAGTTCAATGGCTAGTGCTTGCTTGTCAATCCAACAAGAGGGAGTCAGCACTTGCTTCCTCCTCCCTATCTTCAGCCTATTGCTTGAGCCCTTCCTGTGAGGGTGACGTTTTGAAACAGTGCTGCTAGGGGTGTGAGTGGCCAGGGAGGCTTCCCCGTTACCTCGATGAACATGCAAACATGGATACAGTTCTACTAGAGCTTATGGTTGCAGTACAGCTTATATCTGCTCCTGAATTAAGATTGACTTCAAGTCTGTTGACACAAAATTGTGTTAACACAGTTCTATCCACAAAAAAAAAAAAAAATTCTGGTGAAGAGGAGTCCTTAGCCCCATGTTATTTCAGTTCCCATCTGCAAAGTAATGCTTTCTTTGCCCATAACAAGAATTGCAACATTCCATTACAAAGCTTCTCACAAAAATCCTGGCTTCAGGTATTGTCATAATCACTCCTCCAATCTACCTTTTGTTGTTCATTCCTACAACTAAGAAAGCTGTGTTTGGATGACATTTGCGTAGTTTTGTTGTGAGCTGATCTAGCCTTAAAACATCTCTGCACTTTTGACAGATTGCCTTTGAGAGTGACCAGCTTCCAGAGCAGGCTCACAACTCAGCCATACTCTAAACGTAAAGTATTTAAGACAGAAGAGTAAGATTATCTGCCTTGAGGGAAGGCAACATTTATGCCAGTCTGCCATCCAAAACAATGTATTGTGTAAGTACAATCCCGAGTGGTCCAGAAATGAGGGCTATACCAAGTAATCTGTTGAGATACATCATACTGAGAAAACTGAACTGCTGTAGCACTATACCTTTATTCCAACTGCAATGTAAGACATGCTGTTAGCTTCTAAAATGAGATACTTGAGAGAGAATATCCTAAACTTCCTCTCCCATCCTGCTTTTCTGCCCAGTGTTACCATTTCAAAGTCACCCCTTGGCAGATGTTGCTGACAGTCTGCAAGTGCCCCACCCTCTCATGCAAAACTAGTTACAAGTTTTGCATTAGTTTTCAGTTACCAGCCTTCCTCCCATGTCCCTTGCCTCATGGAGGTCATCCACTGTCCTTCAGCACTCCTCTGCTCCATGGGCACATCACACCAGCAGCAGCACAAAGACCACACTCTGCTCTGGAACTGCCTGATATGGCCACATTCTGTTGTTTTGGTTTAAACCTCCCCTTCTCAAGCAAACTCTGTTCTGGTTACCCCTAAATATTAGATTCTCAAAAGAGATGTGGACAGGCTGGAGAGAGTGCCAAGAAGGGCCACAGGGCTGATCAGAGGGGTGGGAAGCCTGTTGTATGAGGGAAGTCTTAGAAAATTGGGCTTGTTCAGCCTTGAGAAAAGAAGGTTGATGGGACACCTCATCATATTCTAGTAATTAAAGAGTGGCAGCAAAGAAGATGGAGGCTCCCCTCTTACAAGGTGTCATATGGGAAAAATGAGGGGTAATGGATACAAGTTATTTGTGAAATTCCTATTGGGTGCCAGAGGAAAAAATTTCATAACAAGAACAATTAGCCATTGGAATAATCTCCCCAGGAAAGTGGCGAATCCCCCAGCATTAGACACTTTTAAGATTCAGATGGACACAGTGAAGGGACATTTTTTCTAGACCATGCTTTTGCCAAGAAAGTTTGGCTCAAATGCTACTTGAGTTCCCTACCAGCACGGTATGCTACAATTCTATGATTATGATGATTATTTTTTAATGAAACTAAGCATCATGTTCAGATAAGTATTTAATATGGCTCTTTGGTAGTTCTCAACATGCATTCCAGAATAACAGCTCAGTCCCAAAAACTAGACCTGTTACTCAGATATCAGGAGCCCTTAGAGTTAAAACCAGGTCAGTCTTGGCACGCTCATCATGAAGTGATGAACACTTAGACTATTCATTGTTCACAGTATGTACAAGTTTCTTCATTTGTATGAAAATCCTCCACGCAGGAAAGCATTTTGTTGCTTCCCTTTTAACCATTGCACACTCCCATCACAAAGACAATGTGAGGTTTAGACAGGTATCAACACATAGTTGGTCTCTTCTGCATGAAACCATTTATATAGACTTCTGGTTTTGTTTTTTTTTTTTAATGGACAAAGACAGCTCTGCATGAGGGAAGGAAATACTTGCTATGAATAAAAGAACATAAAATCCTCATTCTCCACTTTGCACCATGTAAGAGAACTATATAAAGAAAATCTGTTCTGGCACCTATTCCAGCTGTGCTCTTTCTGCAGTCTAGGAAAAAAGCCTACAGTGTGGTAACCTCTGTCTCTGCCTCACATACTCTTACAGAAAGTTAAAAACCACATACATTTTTCATTTCACAAGCCTGTCATGATGAAAAGATATTTTGCAAGTTTTCTCAGAGACAATGTTATTTGCTGAATAGAAACACAGCTTTTAGAGGTAAAGTTCCTACTTATGAATACAGCTTGCCAAATAGAATAATCAAACTAAAATTTTAGATGTGAAACAATTAGAAGGCAAGATAGCATACCAAAAGAAATGCCAAACAGGGAAAACAAAAATACATCCATTCTCCTAGTGCTTTCAAGCTGCACCCAAGATTGTTCAGACAACACTGTCTTCACTAAAAGCATCAAGTCACTGCAAAATCAATTAAAGATGAAAACACTGAATTCACTAATGTGAATGTCTTACATGAGAAAGCAAGCTGAAACTACAACACAAACCCCTGCAGAAGCATCCTTTCCACAGGATGTTAGAATGAAAGAAAAAAAAAATTAGAAGTCACCACTTCAGACTTCAGACTTACATCAGATCACCTTAACCCTAAGGAACTATTTGTCTATTTCAACAGGTCAGAGCATTGCTGTTTACACTCTACTTAAATCTCTTCACAAATAGGGACACTATATTTCCCTGTTTAATGCATCAGGGACTAGTCTTCTTTTATACAAAATTGGAGTTGTCCTATCAACAGTCTAATGCTGTATCTGTGAAAAAACACTCTGCAATTCCTCCAGCATTTTTCTCTTGTAGTTGTCTTTGCACTGACTGACCTTCAATAGCAGATATTCCAAAAGACTTCTTACTTCCAAAAATCCCCTCCCTACAGTTAGTCTTGCTACCTGCCGGCCTTGCCTCTTGTGCAAAGCTTTTCCTAAAAACAGCTGCTCCAATCCTTTGCCTTCCTGTTTTGGTGTTTACCTGCTGTACTCATTTTTTGCCTCACCAAAGGAGGGTTTCAAGTCCACTCTCTAGTAGCTGGACTCTATGGTGAATAGGAGTCACAGATACAGAGACTAGAAATAAAAACTTTATCTCAGCTTTCCTTAAAAGTTCAGCTTTCAAATGAGTTGCAAGTGTCCTAGGTTTCTGTACTGCTCATTTTAAACCCAGTCATATTTTCAAAACTATTTATAAAAGTAATATTACTGAGCAGATTCTCCCTATGATAGATGACAGTGATTCTGCTTGCTTTGCAAGAGATGTCTGATGAGTGAAGGCCTGTCTGTGAAAAAAAACATTACAATGATCCACAGATACAAGAAGTACATGCCCAGAAAATCTGATTTCCACTGCCAGCAATGCTATGGTGCCTCAGAAACTGACCTCCACATCACTGTGTCTAGGAACATGTACCACCTTAGATGTAGGAAAGATGAACTAGTCCTGCAGAAAGCAGGTTTGCATAAACAACCCATAAAACATTTCAGGAGGGGCTTTACTGTCCTAGAAAATCTGGGAGACACGTGCTTCTCACAGCTTCCAACATTAAATCACTGCAATTTCACTACAGTTAAGAGATCTCGTTTCCATGTGCTGGTGCCAGGGTAAGCCCATGCCTGAGCTAGGCTCACCACTGCAGGGATAAAAGTCATCTGCACTGCCTAAACAAGAAAAGAATGTAGCAGGGCTTGTCCCTCTTTTCTTGGGTAAGAAAATAACTCCAGTGCTTCCTAACCACTGTGCAGGCACTGACAAGAGGGAAAATATAGCTGTACTAAATGAAGCCATTTTTAGAAATACCAAATTAAATCAAATAATCCAAAATCCATATATGAATAAACCGCACTCAAAAAAATCTCAGTTTCTAAACAAGAGCACAATCTGATTTGCTTGCAATAGGAGACAGAAGAGTGACACATTTCCCTGAAGTGACAGGAAAGCACCTCACAGAAGAAAAAACACACCCACAAAACCTCAAATCAAATAAACTACTGCTCGCTGAACAACTATATTTAAATTCAAAGCCTTGAGACTGGAAATGCTATATACCTAGCAAAAAATGATCTGGAGCAATTTAGGCATAGCTCTTCGTAATTGGTGGGAATCTTCATAACCATCTGGAAAATTTTTTGATAAAGAGCAGTAGAGAAAGGAAAAAAAGTACCAGTATATACACATCCCAAACAATGTCATGTGATATGGCATTGCTAATTAAATATACAATCACAGCTAAGAGCAAAATCTGCCTCCATCAAGAGAAAAACTGTGTAGACCTTGGGAAACGGCATGAAGCCACATCAGGGGAGGGTTAGGTTGGATACTAGAAAAAGGTTGTTCAGCCAGAGGGTGTTTGGGCACTGGAACAGGCTGCCCAGGGGAGTGGTCACAGTACCAGCCTGAGAGAGTTCAAGAAGTGTTGGAACAATGCTCTTGGGCACATGGTGTGACTCTTGGGAATGGTGCTGCGCAGGGCCAGGAGTTGGACTCAATGATCCTTGTGGGTTCCTTCCAACTCAGTTTAGTCTGTGATTCTGTGATACAGAAATATGCATGTTCAGACCCGAGAGTTATAGTGATAGGAGCTTACTAGGAGAATCTTGCAATTAATTCAAATCTTTTACACAATTTCTAATGTACATGAATTCGAGAGGCTCACTTGAATTTGATTGTTTTCACCAATGTTTTCTCAGGAGTTCACACAGTTCCCCAGGCCCAAGACACACAAAAGGACTTAGGTAAAATTCCTTCCAGATAAACTTTAAGCCTCCTCTAGAGTTCCTAAAATTTTCCAGGCTTCTTTGCACTAACAATGTGCTAGTGTGGTTTTGTTGTATCTTTGTCCTTCCTTCCTCCCATAGAAACAATTTTTGTGCTAGTGATACATAATCCACCATTACCTGTTATTTCACAGGCACAGCCAGACTCCCTGGCATTAAAAAAGGACGGAAAGTATCCTGCTAAGAACCTTTTCTATCTGGCCACCGCACTACTTCATGTATATACACAGACATTGTTTAATGACTACATTTTTAATGTAATGTCTCATTATTTCTGCTCAAAAACTGGATGAACTGTAGTCATACTTAAAATTTAACCTTTGCTCTAACTGCATTTCTCTATCAATGATTAATTTTTTTTTAATTACAATATTGCTGATGCCCTTGGTATTGTATCTGCTGCAACTCAGACGACTGTCAATAGATATGGCCCCACAATTTGCCCTTCACTTCCTCAGTATGTCCTCTAGGCCCACATTCCTGTACACATGGTTTCAGGTTGTGTTAGTGAAATACTTATTTGCATATTCCATTGATTTTTCATACTCGAGAAAAATGTGCCATGGTCACTCATTGATTTTCCCTTTGGTTACAGTTATGAGAAAACTGATCTTATTATCATCTCTGAATACCTAGACAACTTCAATGATCCAGCAAAAATTTGTCCATACTCATCTATCTCCAGATTAAAATGGAGCCATAAGTAACAGTTACTGTGAAACCAAATATCACTACTAGAAGGAAAAACAACTTTTTAATTACTATTTTAAAAGAAAGTCAAACACACTACTCAAAAGGAAAGTTGGTGTTATAGAAAGTCTTTACAAATAATCTAATTCTGGAAAATATGGAAATGCTCTAATAGGATTCTGCACAACTTCTTATTTTTACCATTTACCTTAACCCATCTTCCAGCAAAGACTGCAAAAAAACATGATCAGCAAATGATATACATTTTCATGACAAAAGTGCATTTTCTAGGTGTTTCAACTGACAAGCACGGTCTCAAGCTTCCTCTGGTCTAGAAAGCTGGCAACCTAGACATGCAGACAGGGTAGGACTTATCAGCAATATTTATCTACTTACAGGCAGAGAACCCAACAGATGAATGTAAACAAAGAAGAACTTCAATGGGAAGGTCATAAGGAAGAAGACAGCAGGAAATGGGACAACACAAACCAATATTTCAACTGAAGGAGGCAAGCCAACATCTCTAAATTCTTTGTCCACAGCCACAAATTCAGAACATTTCTCAGAGCTGTCGAGGCAAACAGCAAGTCTCCCCTGTGCTTCAATATTGTTCAGACTGGGAGAAAGCCAGTATTTTAGAAAGGTCTGTGCTCTTGCTGCTGAAGAATACACCATTTCTGGGAAATCTATAGCTTCCTGGGGACATTATCACACCTCTGAGGCTGGATGTGGGAATTCTCCATCTGCAACCCCTGGTTCTTCCAGGGAAGTAAAATTTCAAGCTTCAAGAGCCCCTTGTATATTAGCTTGATCCCACTTATCACTCAGATGCTGCCCAACCTCCTTGCAGCCTCTCAAGTATTGCAGCTCCCCAAAACAGTCAGTGGCACGAAGGACTTTACTGAAACCTCCTACAGTGTGCAGGAACCTCTCCCAATTTCTTTCCTTCAGCCTAGGCCAGAGCTCCTCAACACAGCCAGAGTAAGTGCTATCCCAGTGATATACTCGACACATTTCTCTCAACTCCTCGTAAGCAAATAGGAATTGAACTGTGATTGTTTTCTGGGAAAGTTCAAGGAATAAGATCACACATGGCAGCAAAGAGAGTAAAGAGAAACACTTCTATTAGAATTTAATGGGTAAATGAAGATGGCAGGACAAACATACTAGAAAATTCACTGGCCATTGCTAGCTTTATGACCACAACAACCCTCTTATTGTTTATGATGTTCATGAACAGCCTCCCTTGTGACTCAAGCCGCTGCATGAAGCACTTCAGGATTCCAGCATCTACCCAGCCAAAGATACAATTAAGCCCAGCTACTAGAGAAAAACAACAAAACTTCAAATATTCAGGTCTTTTGGTATTGACAAGCTTTCTTTCTGGAAGATGCAACAGCTTCTCATATTTGCCACAGACTTACTACTATTTTGGCACATTCCAATAAGACCAAAAAAAAACCCCATTTGATATCATATGACTTTGTTCTCTCCCTCTTTCCACATTCAGTAAGATTTGTGACATCTGAACTCTAACCACAATGTGGGCATTTTTATGGTCAACATCATAACTTTCACACTGCCATTTGTTTCACAAAATTACTTCCACTGTCATGGACTTGAGATTTACAGCTGAAGTTGGCAGAACCATTTCTGAGCACGATATATCAAGGGGAGAAAAACGAAAAATAGTTCATAAAGAGAAGCTGACTACTACCTTAATTATTGAGAGACTGCCACATCACAAAAGCAGTGAGGAGATTTCAGAAATTGACAAAGTCACAAAACTCATAATTTCAGAAGCACCATCCATTTTAAAACTCACCAAAAGTTGCTTTTGACAGTGGGAATTGGAGGCCTTTACAAGCACTGACACTTCTACCCTACATTTCTCAGCCAGGCCAATCATTCCAGCATTTTCCTTTGTTGCTCACCTCCAGCTTATGTCAGGCCACCAGCCAGTCGTCTTCATTTCTTTAGCTTTTGACACTCAGCATGCCGTTGTTCATGCCTCACCTGCCTTTTCCTGTGGATGAACAAGGATATATTTTTGAGTTTTTTATCTTGCTGCATTACCTAGCTCATTATCCAATCAGGTTACAAATCAAAATACACTTCAAAATCATGACTAAATAATCCTCATACCCTATACTCTACTGCCATCAGGCACGAACTTCACATACTTATCACTTAATTTATTCACTGACAACAACAGTCTGTGCTATCAGTCAGCCTGGTTATATGGTGAGAATAAAATTCAAAACTTTTATTTTCCAGTTCACATGAGGGATTGACATAACCCCATCCGTATCGCATACCCAGCTAAACAAAGATTTGAAAGCACACACACAAACACGCTGCTTATTTACATGCTCAATATAAAAATTGTTTCTGTATCTCATTGGTATCACAAAATACTTCTATAAATAGTTTTGACGTTATTTGATGGGAGGGCTCATATAAATTACAAAATATAGAATTTAAAAGTATAAAAGAAATAAATCAAACTTTGGGTGTGAATGGGTTGTTGCAAACCAGCTACAACACAGCAATATGCTCAGTGCTGCATACACATAGACAGAACCAAGTCTGAATTTGTGATTACTGGGCCTCAGCATCAACAAACCCGCCATCATTCTGCCATGATTCTGCTGTGAAAAGTGAGGATGAACAGAAGAGTTGCAAGCACTGTAAATATTCTTGCTAGAGTTATGCTTGGCTCTACAGAAGCACGTGGTGTGGTGTTTAGTAGGACAAACAAAGCCAGTTGAATATGAAAGGCAGCACCTAAGTAATTACAGTTCTCCTTTTCACCACAGGGCACATGAGAAGATCACAACCTGACTTGTGGGGTCAGCTTTCCAGGCTGGTCACCTGTCACAGGGCAGGTGACAATAAACCTCAGTTTATACAGCTATTTCAAGACCTTTGATGAGATGTTGGCAAGTACAGGGTAAGCTCTGGCTCTGCATGGAAAGCTCTGTAATATCCCCTGTGAAATCAGGCACCTGCACAGAGCCAGCCATATGCACACATTTTGCAGGTGGGCTTTACGTGCTATCTTTGTAAAGAACAGCCTCTACATTATGCCTTTGCTATTAAATAGAGCAAACATTGCAGTAGTGATATTTTTATATAACCACATTCTTTGCAAAGTTAAAAGTATTATTAGATGGAGCAAATATACTTCTATTTGCCAGACAGAGCAGCTCTCCTTTGAATGTTATGTTGTATTATACAATAAGATATATTCCCTCCCCCTCACCCATTTGCTTAAATTTCAAAATGAGGAACACTTTTAAAACAGGTAAATGCAAATAGGGTGAAGAAAAGATCATTCCAAGAAATTTGCTTTTGCATGAGTTCATCCTCACCGCTAACCCTACACTTGTAACACGTGAAAGTTTCCCAACAAAATACAATCAGCCTCATCTTCTTTTTGAAATAATGTTGAATCAAGTGCAGCAAAATAAAAATACGTTAAGGTTTACTTACATCTTGAATAGGAGCAGGAGCTAGTTAAAAGTTAGAAAATTATTACAAAGTCGTAATTTACAAAGATAAAAAGAAATAACCTGGACTCTTAAGAAAGAAACTAAGAATTTCAAGGACTGCACTATTCCAAAGAGGCCTGTATTTTTACAATAAATTGACAAAACTTAAAGATGCAGTAAGATTATTTGGAAACTGACATCTAAGTTCAGCCACTGAGAAGGACTTTTCATGCTCTGGTGGTGAGTGCTGTAAAGGCAGACTACTTCAGAATGGCAAGAAAATGAACAAGGAGATCAAGAAAACTAATTGGAGCTGTACCAAGGATCCTTATGGAGAGTTCAAAATGACAGATAGATCCCTGGAAAAAACAAACCCAAAAAACCTAGCACAGGTTTTTCATATTCTGGTAAGTGCTGCAATAGTTAGTCAGTTAGCATGCCCTTGCTGTCTCTTTTGAATGCTTATTATTATCAACACAAACTCCCTCTGGTTAATCAAGGTCAATGAAGGATGTAAAGTGAATTCACCATAATTAGAGCCTCTTAAAACATTTAGACATGCAGGATGCACTCTGTGGAAGTTTAGCATATGCAGAGTGGTTCACAGCCCTTAGTTACCTTCAGTGTGTTTGCTGCACATGGACAAATGATTTGTTCTGCAAACTGAGCAGTGCACTGCTGCAGTTACTCTGCCAGCAGCATCAGTTAGAGCCACTTCAAAGCCAGCCTTCTGTTTTACTGGGCATGAAGCAGTCTCGAAAATGCTACTGCTTGCTAAATACCAAGGGAAAGGGCAGAATCTTCTTTGGTGGCACATAGGGATGCTCAGTATCTCTCAGTAAGTTTGAAGGGTCTTTGACCTTCCAATAAAACGTTGCCCACTTAATTTAAAAACTTCATGGCCCTGCTACATTTTCCTTTCATAAACACAAAATCATCAACTCTTGCTGTTTTAACCTTTTGGTGTTTGTCCACAGGACATGAGTACTGATGCTTTGTAATTCTGACAGTAGTGGCTGCCCTGTTGCAGGACAAAGCCTTTTGTTGTAAGACAAGGAAAAGCTAAGTCCAGTTATAGAGCAGAAAAAAAAATGGTTGGTAGGAATTTGAAGGGTTTGCATCATCTTACCAGAAAAATAGGTCTCCAGACAAAACTCTTTGTGTGCCAGTATTCCATACACTGATCTATGGGCAGTTTAGAGCATCGAGTTTTAAAGCAACCAGTATTTTAAACAGGAAAAAACGTTACTATGCACTTACTGTTAATAAAGCTGCCTTAAAACTTTGGAGAAACCTGCATTCTGCCAGCTGCCTACCAAGCTGGAAACCAGGTTCCCACAGCGCCTATAACCTTGAACACCCTGATGGCCTAGGAAGCCAGCTGCCTAGGGAATGCTTTAAACAAAATAATATTTATTTCTTTCTGTTGACTAGTTCACTGGGTTTCTCCTCACAAATATTTAAACTACATTAAAAATACTATTTTTTAAAGCATTTGATCCAATTTGGTACCAAAATAATTCCTTGTTCCAACCTTTCCCACCCCACAACCTAGGAAGAATATTTTCCTCCCTATGAAAATTGCATAGGAGAGAAATTCCTTTTTCTAGCCAGCACCATCTGGATGTAAAGCTTAAAATGTCAAGAGGGCATGAAGGGAACTGCAGCAGGCCAGCTCCCTACACAGGGAAGGCTAATGTTAATTTACATACTCATTAAAATTCAGCATGCTTCAAAAAGATAGAAGAAAATTGAAGGAGATAATATATAAATGCAGTAAAAAGTAACAAAAAGCAGAGATAGCCTAAAAGCAGGAAAGAGAGAAAAAAATACTGCAGACATTGAACAATCTGAGAAAGTAGACTTGCTGGAAAGTCAGAACTTAATACAAAACTTAAAAGAAAAAAATCACTTCCTAGGAAAAAACAGTAAATATATATCTAGAGCATCAGATCTCAAGCTTGTTTGAACTGGGGCTTCATCTAACAGCAGGAGCAATTTCCAGAGCCCAACCCCACGTCAATTACTTAGAAGAAGAAAGATGCTGAATGTGCAAGACTCTCAGTAGACCACCACTGCTCCCAGTGCTCTAGCAGATCTTTCCCAGTTTGACTTTATACATTGAGACAACAAAGCATGGTAAGTGCAGAAGAAGCATTTTTAGAAGAATGGTGCCCTGAAGCTACTATAACTGGTCCAAGCAAGATTTCCTCAGTTCAGAGGATAGCATGCAGCAGTCACATCCATTTTCATTATTACCACAGAGAGCTAACAGGCCCAGGGTGTCCTCCCCCTCACACAAACATACAGGCAGCCTTATAACACGACACTCCCAGGTTCACAAAGGCAATTCATATAGGTTTCTCAACATCTTTCTGTGGTGTTTACACTGACTTCCTTCACGAGACTCCAAAACATGGGAAATATTTTTGTGGTTGTTTTCCATACCACTGTATTGCTCTGTGCCATAGAAAGAACAGGGATCACTGTGAATGCATCACGGGATGTCAGAATCATAATAAAGCCTCCTGAGCTCATTAGAATTAATTTTATCCTTCTTAGTCTCCTCACTGGAATCCATCCCGAACATAAAATTTACATTGTACAAAAATTGTACAATATCCAACAAGAAAGGCTAAATTATTTTAATCTCTAAATTTTTATGTAAACTTTGCACATCTAGCTAAATAATCAGCAGAACTTTGAAGAAGAATATACAGACTGGTTGGAAGGACTTTAATTATATATACATTCCACCACCAGTGTCCAAAAGCCAAGCATACCCAAGTATAAAAGCCTGTAGAAATCCTAATTGCAGAGGGACAAAGAAAAGAAATCCAGAAGAATGGGCTAATATCAATATTTCACACACTGAACCATAGGATACAGCAGCAATATTCCACCTGCTCTTCTCACCAGTATCAACAACATATTCACTATAAATAAGAAAAAGTTTTGCTGCATCTTGAAGATATTAAGATGCAGGATAGTGTAATTAAGAGCGGTTTACCAGTTTTACAATAGGTAGCTTTGTGCAATGCTGCCTTGCAACCCAAGATACTTCTACTGGACACCTGTTGTAAATTCAGTAATTTTTTCTACTTTGAAAGTATTATACATGGCAAACCCTCCAGAAACACATTCTGATGACAAAGTAAAGTTGAAAGAAACTGCTGAACATGTGGTAGGAATATCCTCAGGTAGACATACAGGAAAAGCAGCTGGCACAAGAATAAGGTTGATTGGATCTTAAGCAATCATTTGTTCATCAAGATATATACCATCAGCATCTCCCCTGTGCACTATGGCCTTTTTCCCAAAAGTGGCCATAATGACACAGCCACTCTGATGTTTCTCCTCAGGAAATGATGATGTTCTACAACAAACCTGAAAACATGAGTATGGAGAAATATGGGATTATTTTTGGGAACAGTTGAAGCTTCAGCACTTCATTTCCCAGACCTTCTCTTTGCCATTTTCTTTCTCAAATCTTCCTTCTTGTTTGCCCTGTTCCCCTTCTTAGCTTGCCTTCCTTTCCTTTGCTAGATGCAAAGTTAATATTTCACAGTTCTGTTATTAGCTTTAAATTAATATTTTATTCTTATAGTCAATATTAATGCTATTCAGCATAAGAAAATTACCATTGATCTGTGTACTACACAGCTCATGAAAATAGCAAGCTCAGAATCACTGAAGTTTTGTTCTGTACTGTGACCTTTGCTATGAAAATGAAAAAAAAATAAACCCATTCCATGAAATTGCTTTTCCTGACGAAGATTTGTCACACAGTGGTTCTCATTCAGTGCTCTGACCTAGCAGCCTGCAAAATCATGGGATCAATAGGCTCCAAGCGGATAGAAAAGCACATCTACACGGTCATGACAATACGGGCCTGAATCAGCCCAAGGAGGTGCCAGCATTTCACAGCAAGATGCCCGGTGCCAGCTGGGAACACTGGGCCAGCAACAGTGACAGTTGCTGCAGAGATTACAGATGCCACCACTTTTCATCTCTACACATTAGAGAATTTTCAAGGTGAAATAAATTCCAATTTCAACCTTCAGGTCAGCAAAGCAAATCCTTTAAAGCAAAGATTCTTCCTGATGATCATCAAAGAAATTTAAGAACAGCAGTTTTGTTTGCTCATTACGGCTTTCAGAGTAACTCTTTTAATTTAAAGTGAATACCATCTTTATTTAACAAAGAGCTTAAGCACAAAGGGCTACAACTTAAAGCACCAGCATTCAAGGATGAAGCCACAGCGAGAACTTAAAACGTGTAACTCTTCATCTAGATGCCAAATCAGCAAGATTTAAATCAAGTCTATACAAGCTACTTCTTAATTTGGCACCTTGTGTGACTTCAGTCTCATATTCCTAGGAAAGAAATATCCTCATGTCCTCATTCTGTCACTCTAGATTTCAATGGTACACAGAGTTTTGTCAGCTGGATTCCTGACACACACTCAAAACAGGCAAATGGTCTAAAAAAGGCAAAAAATACATATCTGTCTCTTCTGCTTCCCCCTGTATTATTAAACAAGAGCCCAGCAAGCAAACTCCTAGGGATTTTATTTTTTCATCGTGCTAGGAGTCATGATCTCTTCAGAATCAATTACAACAGCAGAAAGAAGATGCTCTGTTTCACAAAAACATGCACTTAAAAACCGTGAAGATGCATTGATTCTGTTCTTATCTGGGAAGATGTTGCTGCAATTAAGATCAGCAACACAAACAACTCTCAGAGCCCTTGACTCCCAAACGCTATGGTCCGTAGTTTTACTGTGTTGGATGACCTGTGATCCAGCAGATATATGCCAAAGTCTGTAGTGTCCTAGGGATAGACACGGCACTGCCCTCTCAGCACCCTAAGCCAGCTGCAGAACTGACTCACTGGACTTCCAGAACCTAACCCAACAGCCTCAAAAGCACATAGCAAATTGTAAAAACAGAGAGCCAGCCAAGCTTACAGCACTTTCTGTATATACAAATTGAACCTGGTGCTGTTCAAAAAAAATTGAAAGCAGTTTTCATTTATTTTTCTATGTCAATATAAAGATTTTAGCCAACCAGTGTATTATTATAATCTAAACTTCTTTCAAAAAGAACACTTACTAAAACAACATTCAATAATTTTCCAAAATTAATCTGAAAATTTAAAAAATAATTTTTCAACCTTTTCTAAAAGGTTTAATCCTTGAATTGAGGAAACCAAGTGAATTTCAGGATATTCAACACTAGACCTACAAAAGAAATTGACTTCTTTTTTCAGTAGTTGAAATGCAAGAGCATGGTGTATAGAAATCAGTTCCAGGATGACCCAAAAGAAGTATTTTTCACTTTCAACTGACTTAAAAAATTGAAAATATTTTTGTTTGGGTTGAAATATGACATTTTATTTCCTTTGAGATTCTTTTTCCTGTTCTTTAAATTATGTTTACTGGAGTTTCCTATAAAAAAATATCACTTAGAAAAATCACAGAATCACGGAATGGTTTGTGTTGGAAGGACAGAGTTCAAGAAGTGTTTGGACAACACTCTCAGGCACATGGTGTAACTCTTGGGGATAGTCCTGTGCAAGGCCAGGAGTTGGGTCAGTGACCCTTGTGAGTCCCTTCCAACTCAGTATATTCTGTGATTCTGTGGTTCTGCGAACCTCTAGAGATGACCTTGGCCAACCCCCCTCGAGTATCACCAGAGACAGACTTCACCACCTCATTTCCTTACTGTTCTTGTCACTTTTACTGAAGATGAGATTATTTCCAAGTCTCACCAAAACCTACAGGTGGTTTTGATGGCTTGTGACTGCATCTTTTGGCAACAAAGCTCCGTACCAATTTTTTTGCTTGACTTTGCTGGTCAGCTTGTGCTACCAAGTCATAAATGCCCAGTGACAACCTGCCAGACAAACTCAGTGCAAGCAACATACACACAGGTAACATCAGCAGTGTGCTAGTTTATAGCAGCTATGGACTTAATCTGATGAGATATAAGCCAGTACAAGGAAGGCAGCAGGATTTTTTTTCTCTCTCTCCCTCAGACTGAATTGAAATTGCTTAGTGCAACAAGGAGGAAAGGGAACAGTATTAAGGGGAGTTTCCCAATATTATTTTAGCCAGAGATGATGTATATCTGAATTTGATGCTGTATTCTGGTAGGGAGATAAGGATGAGAAGGAGAATGCATATGGTACATAGTCCCAAGACTGTCTGTGCAGTTCAGGAATAGCTAGAGCATGTTATTCACAGCCCTGCATTTCCTCTGAAAAGACTTCTTTCCCCTTCTCATTAAACACATAGTAAATAAAAAGAAATACAAACCCCAACAACCTTCTGCCCCTAGCAGAAAACAAATAATGCCAGGACTAAGATTTCATACGACAGAGAGCAAGCTTTCTACCTTTTCTTTTCATGGTTTTGTAGGTCATCTGGGAATGCTTAGATAAGTAACTTAAAGGGGGTGAGAAGCCCTGATACACAAAAGGAATAAAAAAAAATATCTGGAAGCATTAAGACAGATGCTGGTAATTTACCTGCAGTGTAAAAACACTGGTGAGACAAGTAAGTAACAGTGAGAAGCAGCAGGAGGTAGAAAACAGCAGAGGAACTCTGCAAGGAGGAGAAAGAATGCAAAGAAATCAACTGAAAAGAAGGAACGACTGCATGGGTAAAGATCCTGAGTGCTAGAAGAGCCTGCTGAACATAAGATAATTCAGTGGGGCAGGATTGCACTGTAGTGTGCAAACCCCTTGATCTAAGATCAGAGCCAGTGCCCTTTGGGACACAAAAGCAACTGGGTCACTAACAACAGAAACATCCTTTCAAAATGCTGCACAATCCCTTCTGAATTTTTGCTGAAAATCACAAGCTAGGGAGGGTCTGCCTCAGAGGCCTCAGAGAGGACAAAGGCCGGCAGCTGGTGGGCTGATCATGCCATACAGGCAATTGTGTCTTCTATGAGTCACTACTGAACTTCCTTCAGGTCTGGATGATGAGGGAGCCGTCTTTCTCTATGAAATCAAAATGATATTTGGCTTACCAAAAAATCCACGTGTTTTACAGAACCAGTCCTTTAATATTGTTTCCTTAGTGTCGTGGTTTGAAAAGACAGGA